>JAMWET010006025.1:47500-107500 GCA_024036415.1 Prochilodus magdalenae
ACACAAAGCTCCCTGTGTTGGACATTTATATAAATAATGCATACTTCTGTTCAAAGGATTTTCCCCCTTTGGCCACGTGGCCTGAACCGCTGGGGCTGATCGATGCCATCCACAAGAAAGCTGAAAGAATCCTGACAGGGTGTTTTTGGTAGGCCTACAACAACGGCACATCTGGAAAGACACTTTCAGCGGACTCTCTCCAAGGGTCACCCCCCCTTTTTTTCTTTTGTGCTGCAAATCTCTCGGTTTAGTTACAGTGGATGGTGGTTTGAAACGATCACCAGACACCGGCGTGCATCTTGAAAGAAATTCCAAGGAGCGGATGGAAAATCTATTTGGTGTTAAGAGACTGTAGGTCAAATCGAGGTTCGAGAACAAGGACTGTGTGCGCTTCGGCTCTTAAAACAATGTTTGTTTCCGTCTTGTTTAGGCCCGTTTGCTCACACCTTCTCTCCCGTGAGTAAGACTGGAGGGTGACAGTGGTTTCGCCCTGTTGATGTTCACTTTGCAACTACATCCTGTATTCAGCCCATTTGTCCAAAAGGCCCGTGTGCGAACATCAGAGCTTGGGGTCTTTCTTGAGCTGAGTGCAAGCCAGTGAGAAGCCACGTCCCAAAAATCATGCTCACGATCCTGCAGTCCACAAATGCATGGGCATTTGGGTGGCCACAGGTCCAGATTTAAACAGGACAGTCCAGCTTTTTACTATGTGTGGCGAAGTACCTGGACAGACGGCTATTAGCTCTTTGCAGGGTGAACTATTTGAAACGTTCACTCGCAAGCAATTGTATGTGTGCCACTGGCTCCTGTCTATTTCATTGGTTTACCAAGGTCATGTGACGTCATCCATTCCACCCAATTAGGTGAGTAAAGCAATCATTTATGTGTTATACAGGTTAGGTTATGATTTTAATCCTGTTCTAGTATCACGCACGACCCACCACCCTTTTATGATGCCCTCCCACTCTACATAGCCAAGGCTCAAAGAGGATCAAAGAGTTACTCATAAGCACCCTCAGTGCATACTCACTGCAGCCCTACATGCAATGCAGACTCATCCAAGGTCTTTTACCTAAAAGAGTCACAGGTGAGGAACAGTTGTCTGCCCAACATGGTGGCTAGGCTTAAAAACTGGACAGGTCAATGAGCTGCATTAGGCATCCCAAAACCTGACACTCACCTGGAGAACTGTTCCCATATTCCATATTCTGACAACCTCCAGCTCTTGCACCAAACTGTCTAGTAGCCCCACAGTAACTCCAATAGCATCATGCTTTCTGTGCTAGGGCTCGCTAGTACGATCATGACTCCTACCCTGGGAATAGCTATTAAAGCCCTACCCTAAATGCCACTTTAGGTCCTGTTGTCCTCTTGCAAGAACCCACACCATAACATCATCAGACACACAGGGCAAAAGATCTTTAGGCCTTTTGGTGTTAAGGTGTGTGTTACAGACAGACTGCTATGTCCAGGCTCATAATGTTTTTAGTCATATTCCTATTTTGTAAATGAGCACATTTCTCATATATAGGCACAAACACAAAGATTACAATTAACCCGTAAATAAAAACACCCACTCTGAATGGTCCTCCATATGGATTGCCAAGGACATGAAGAAGTGAGCACTCATCTGGATCTCAAAATGAGAAACAGGCCACCTTACAGCCTTATTGACATGCGCAAAAGAAGACTACAGGACCGCAAGTGAGCTACATGAGATCGGGCTTCTCTCGTACCTACATCAGTGTTCTAGAAAAACAACCACAGGCCAGATGTACAGTCACCAGCAAAATTAGAATACGCCTTGTTTCTGATGCTGGTATGCTGTTTCATTAGGATGACCATGCTGTGTAACCAGTATAAACCAGCAGAGACCAGTTTGTGCTGGTATTTTTAGGAGGGTAGTCGGTTTTAGAGCGGGGGTGTGTCTAAAAGCAGGTGGGAAAACAAAGATCAAGTCAACAACATGTGATTTTTACAGCCACAGCATCTCTCTCAAATCTTTCTCTCTCTTTCTGCACTGTTCAGCTGCACAAGTTCTCCAGCAAGACACTCGGTAGCTCTTGGTACTACAGTACAGACGCTACTGTTAAACTTCCTAAAAAAGGAAACAGATGATAATGGATAAAAAGTAAAGCTTAGAAAGAGTGAAGACTCTCTCTGATGCTCTCCATAACTGAGTGAACTAGGTCTTCTATTGGGAAAAACTGACATTGCAATGAAACACTCATTCTCAATATAATAGTAACATAGTTGCAAATAATAATAGATGCACAAATATCTGCACCCAGAAGGAATCAAACAACAGGAGTGAAACTTGGTGGGTAGGTTTGACCTTGTGAGACATGCTAATGATTCACTCAGGAACAAGTCTTGGTGGAGACGACCAGCGAACGTGTGTGAAGGCACAGTGGTCAACACTAACATGAATGGTTTGTTGTCACACGTGCAGAAGGCCTGGTGCCACTCCACCTCCACCCCTACTGCACAATCTATACAAGAACTGTGTAAGAATGTATAAGCTGCATGGGATGGATTATCACAAGACACCATTAGGAACCTCTACAACTCAATGGTGAGACATCTTGGTTAGCAAACATGGCGGCCTGAGGCCATACCGAGAAACAGTACTTCTGTAGCTCAATAAATATTCCCCATATCAGTCTAAATGTATAATCATCTTTTGTTCCTGGTAACATTTATCCTCCTTCCCAACAGCACCGCAATCCCACACTTCCTTCTGGGTGCAGCTATTTTGACGGTGAGTGTATATATATTGCAATATGAAGAAACAGCGGTTGGTGTAGCTCAGCAAATAAGACCACTACCCACCCCAGAGCCAACACCACACGTGGGAGACTGGGGTTCGAATCCCAGTTTAGGTGACTATGCAGTGCTACACCAATAAGAGTCCTTGGGCAAGACTCCTAACACTACATTGGCCTACCTGTAATATGATTAACCTTGTTAGTTGCTCTGGATAAGAGCGTCAGCTAAATACCGTAAATGTAAATATTCTGGAATTTTCACCAGACAATATTAGTACCAGTGTGAAATGGTTAGGGGTGTAAATAAAAGCAATAATAATTAAAAGGCTCAGAAATTCGTTTTTAACACTTTTGTGAGTGTAAAGCATCTTTTCTTGAACTTTAAGGCTCTATATGAGTGCACTCAACGCAAAATCAGGTGAGGACTGTGACTACTCCTCTCCTCCTCTCGTCTCCAAGACGCCTTAAAAAGAAATCTAAAAAACAACAAGCAGCTACAAAGTCATAGCATGACACGCTTAACTTAACCTGTCTTACTGAACACTGCAGATCCTGCGATCAGAGCGCTGCACATTGCGAAGACGATGCTGAAACCATGTATAAATCGTGCAGCCCTAAAGTGAACCATGTTTGCAAAGTAGGAATGATAATGACAGTGAATCCGCTATGGAACATCTGGACGCAGCTGTAGACATGGCCTTAATGCTTTCAGTGTTTTCTGTGAGCTGTCTCAGCAATCAGCTTGAGCACGTCTCACCAAACTGCCAGATTTGTCACGTTTCTGGTGTAAAGGTATGTGTTTGGTTATGTGTGCGGACACCCGCTGGTTCAATTACAAAAAGCACAACAAACACCCCCGCTGCCCCACACCCCAGTGCTGATTTCATGGCTAGGAGGGCTAGTTAGGTCCAGCTGGACTTCAGCGGACACTGGAAGGTGTTGGTATGGATGCATTCACCATGACACTCAGCCCGGCTTGTAAAAGCAGAGCGAAGACTGAGAGGGAATGGTATACACTAGCCACACAACACATGGACTGATACCGACAAATTTACAACTAGGGTCACTTTAACACTGGTCATTTAGGTCCAGCTGTTACTGTTGCTGTTCATTCAACACTGTAGACATGCTCAGTCATCACTGGGCACTCCATGAACCAAGACAGCCCTTTAAAAAGTTTCACGATTTCCTGCGACTTGGAGAAAGCAGGGGAAGTGGAAAGAGGAAAGGCTGTTCTTTGAAGCATGGAGGTTTTAAGGCAGCTCACATCAGCAAACTTCCCCAAGTGGAATTACGCACAGTGCTCACCCGGATTCCCCCGAACAGTGTCGACTAAACACCTTACAGTGATGAGGCAAAGCATGCAGTGCCCAACCTTAACCTAGGTGTTCATTCAACTTGAATGTTTAGCTTGCATATTGCAGGAGTGGCTATGCTGACAGATTCATATTAGGCAACATCCATGCGCACTTAACATCCTGCACCAGAAAGGTTCGTTCATGCGTTCTGGCTCACCCGGCCAGCGTCAGGGCTTTTACCTGGGTCGTGGAAGGGCACCAAGGCGAAGTTGTGCAGGGGTCTCTTCGGCCGGCTCAGGGACGTCTCCAGGATCTTGGAGGCTCCTTCGATCACCTGTACCAGGTCGTCGTACATGGAACCGGTGACATCGAAGACGAAGGCGAGGGTGGATGCGCCCTGGGGCACAGGCTCAGTGCCGGACTCAACCACATCCTGGGCTCCGGACAAAACCCCGAGGAGAAAGAGCCTCAACACTAGCAGAGAAGAACGCCCAGGGCTCATTTTCCCGCCGGCACCAGACGCACCAGACTTCAGCATTCCCGAGACATTGGATGGAAATGGAATAGCCGTTGCTGGATGTAGAATGTGGAAGTGTCCCGACTGCGCTGAGAACTCTGAAGGAACTCGGCTTGTGGGATCAGCTGCTCATAGCAGGACTCTCAGTGATGGCTAGAGGGGAGCTGAACGCTGATTGGACGGTTCTTTAGGGACGGCGGTGGGGGGAGTAATGGGGGTGGGGGGCTGTGGGGTGCCGTGTAGAAAGATGTGTGGCTCTGTGGTTACAGTTTGCTGTTTGGAGTCTTTACCGAATTCCAAGGACAAGCAGCATGAAGAAACCACTGTACAAGGTCTGATGATATATGTGTGATTTATATCTAATATTTTTTATTATATGAGCATAACAGAAATCATGTAGCAGGAATTAATGATCGGAATGGCACATACATAAGTCTAATTTCAGTCAATGTACAAAATAACCCTCATACACAAACCCAGTGGAACCTGAGTGCATTTTAGCAGAACTCAATTCACTTGACTGCATCTTAACTCTGAACTGCAGTGAGAGGCTGTCTGAGAAAAACAGCAGTCCATACAGAGCCTTTCATTCCAGCAAACTGGCTTCAGCTGCTGGGCAGCACTGCATGAGAGAAAATCTGGGAATTTAGTTCATATTTGAATGTTTAAGGGAAGCCGCTTCTTTCTGATTGTGAACTTGTGCTTGTTTGACAGAATAAGTCTGGCTTTGATCAGCCTCAACCACATTCCAGCCACACTCAAAGAGCAGCTCCAGGTTTTCAGCCTCCACCACTGGCCTGTCGCCATCTAGTGGACAAGAATGGCTAGTAAGCCTTTTAGTAAAATACTCATCATCAAAAGAGTAGCTCACACAGGGAAGAAATATGAAGGGTAGGTTTGACATTGTGAGACATACGAATGATGTAAGTTTCACACTCAGCCATGTATGTGTTGTAGACAATGGATGTGGGCAGTCGGAGGTTAGTGAACCAGCCTTGTGACCAGAGGGTTTCTGGTTCGATTCCCTGAACTGACGGTAACGACTGAGGTGCCCTTGAGCAAAGCACCTAACCCCCAACTGCTCCCTGGGTGCTGTGGATAGGGCTGCCCACCACTCCAGGTAAGTGTGCTCACTGCCCCCTAGTGTGTGTGTTCACTAGTGAGTGTGCATGTGGGTGTTTCCCTTCACGGATAGGTTTAACGTGGAAGACAAATTCCTCTGTGTGAAGAATCATCACAAAACGGCTCACTCTCTGCTCAGAGAATGATTGCCCTCACTGATTTGATTTGGGCCTTATTGCTGTACCTGACTGACCAAACAGCCACAATCGCTGACATTCAGCGAGCTGATGCCTTCCATGAGTCATCCTATTAGGGCCAGCACCACTGGCAGACGGCTGCACAACACAGACTGTAATGATGACTGTCCTTAACACCACATCATGATCACCAGAGACAGCAATGGTGTTGTGCCAGACAGTCTTCAGGGACGAGTCCTGCTTTTGTCTTGGTGGAGATGACCAACGAAGCGGTGTGTGGAGGCTCCGTGGTCAGCACCTAGATGAACGGTTTGTTGTCATACGTCCAGAAGGCCTGGTGTCACTCCACCTCCACCCCTACCGCACCATCTGCAGGAACTGTGCGAGAATATTCAAGTTGCATGTAATGGATTATCACAGGACACCATTAGGAACCTCTACAACTCAATGCTGAGCAAACTCGGTGGCCCGGCACCATACTGGGAGACACTACTTCTGTGTGTGTAGCTCAATAAATACTGATCATGTCAGTCTAAACTGACCATCATTTACTGTCCCTGGTAACCGTTATCCTCTTATCTGGAGTATGCCAATGTGTAATTTTCTGATAGCGGCACATGGACCAGCCATGAGTCTTGACTCTGATTAATCATACCACATAGCGTTTGGAATAGAGGGTTCTCTATTTAAACTAATCTGTGATTCAGGACCAGGCTTGAGCATTGTATAGAAAACTGACTCTATGTGTCAAAAGTTTGCAGACGCCTATACATCAGCTGAACCTTAAATGCCAGCAGGGGGTGCACAATAAAGTTCACTAAATGGAAGGGATGTTTTTGGACATATACTATAGCATATCTAAACAGACGTTTTAATGAGACTTGACTTACCTTTATGTAGAGCGCTACCTATAAATATGTGCTATGGTGGGACATTTTGACAAGGTACTGCAATTCATCAGAACACAGGTGCACACGGAGTATGACATATTCTGCTGTCACTGTCTAGACCAGCTGTCTGTAAGAATTCCTCATCTCACACATCGCTAGTCTAGCTGTATGTCACTATGCACAGTAAAGTGAAAACTAAGTAAACCCGAATATGTGACAGAGGAGAATCAGGTACAACCTGCTCTGCCCCTCCGTCAGGGATCGATTACTGACTGAACACATTGGAAGTAGTGCTCAGGGGTCTCTGACTGAGAGGGCCTTAGATCACTCAGATAGGGAACACCAAAAATGATCCAGCTAAAAAAAAAAACATTAGAAGCACTGCAGGATTAAAACCTGATGGGAACTGGCTTAATGGTTACCATTAGTGACCACTTGTTCCCCATAGGACACATTCGGATCAGGAAACTATCAAACGCATCTGGAATCAGTCTCAGAACAGGCATTAAACCATTAGAACCCTTCACACTGAGATACCAACCCAGGACAGCACAAAACACCAGTGAATACTGGACCCACAGAAACGTCTCACGATTTCAGCTTTTTCTCAGCAGGGTAAATTAGCTAAAGGCTCTTACATATGCAGTATGAGGACTGCATAAATTACATATTTCTATATGTACAGGCACCCATATTCATTTATATCATTCCATCCTTCGATTTCCCCCCCTGAGATTCAATTATAATGTTTATGTGCTTCTTGTTCCAAAAACAGGCACAGTTCATTTCTACATGATCATTTTTCAGCCTCTCGCTCAGAATGAAGCAGCTGTTTTGCTTTGGGGTGCCTTTAAGGCTGATGTACGTAAACAGCCTCTCCCTGTATTGTGCCTCATTTAGGCTGAAACGCTCCTTATAACTTCAGAACTAATGGGTTGAGCTTATCTGCTATGCTCCAGAAACAAGAGCCAGTGCTGGGGCCTAAACAGAAACACAGAATGAAGACATATAAGAGCACAAGCAACACATCCGAGTCTCAGTCCACCAGTCTTTAATAGAAGCTCATCAATTAGTCTGACACTGACGTCTATTCAAATCATCATAAGCACAGAGCACTAAAGGAGAACAGGTTCCATTAGCTAGAACCAACACACTACTTACAGTACACTAACACATTACACTTACTGAGTTACTGTACACCAACACACTACTTACAGTACACTAACACATTACACTTACTGAGTTACTGCACACCAACACACTACTTACAGTACACTAACACATTACACTTACTGAGTTACTGTACACCATCACACTACTTACAGTACATTAACACATTACACTTACTGAGTTACTGTACACCATCACACTACTTACAGTACACTAACACATTACACTTACTGAGTTACTGCACACCAACGCACTACTTACAGCACACTAACACATTACACTTACTGAGTTACTGTACAACAACAAGCTACTTACAGCACACTAACGCATTACACTTACTGAGTTACTGTACACCAACACACTACTTACAGTACACTAACACATTACACTTACTGAGTTACTGTACAACAACAAGCTACTTACAGCACACTAACACATTACACTTACTGAGTTACTGCACACCAACACGCTACTTACAGCACACTAACACATTACACTTACTGAGTTACTGCACACCAACGCACTACTTACAGCACACTAACACATTACACTTACTGAGTTACTGCACACCAACACGCTACTTACAGCACACTAACACATTACACTTACTGAGTTACTGCACACCAACACACTACTTACAGCACACTAACACATTACACTTACTGAGTTACTGTACAACAACAAGCTACTTACAGTACACTAACACATTACACTTACTGAGTTACTGTACACCAACACACTACTTACAGTACACTGCAACACATTACACTTACTGACACATTACCTTTACTGTACACCAACACACTACTTACAGTACACTAACGCATTACACTTACTGAGTTACTGTACACCAACACACTACTTACAGTACACTAACACATTACACACACTGACGCATTACTTACTGAGTTACTGTACACCAACACGCTACTTACAGCACACTAACACATTACACTTACTGAGTTACTGTACACCACCACCCAACTAACACACTACTTACAGTACACTAACGCATTACACTTACTGACTGTTTACTGTACGCACCATTTACACACACTACTTACAGTACACTAACACATTACACTTACTGAGAGTTACTGTACACCAACACACACTACTTACAGTACACTAACGCATTACACTTACTGAGTTTACTGTACACCAACATACTACTTACACCTAAACACACTACTTACAGCACACTAACACATTACACTTACTGAGTTACTGTACACCAACACACTACTTACAGCACACTAACACATTACACTTACTGAGTTACTGTACACCAACACACTACTTACAGTAACACATTACACTTTTATGCACTTCTATGATCTCCTATTTAATATGATTGTAATAATGTAATTAATAATTGTAATTAATATGTAATTAATGTGAATTCTATGTGATTAATAAGTAATTAAGTTTTGTGCCGCTTCCTTAAAGGCCTGCAGGAATGCCAAAGGTTTGATTTCCTGATGGATAGCAACCCTGCAGTTATCATGGACTAACTGAACTGTGAACCTCAGTGCAAATGGAAGATAAGAAGAAGACTGAAGTGGCTGTCCAGTGTGAAGCCAGTAGAAAGATCTTTCTCTGGATAAAAAGGCCTGGGGGGGAAAGGAAACATGACTGACTGCTATAGTGGTGCAGCAGAAGACTGTGTCCACCAGAGGGCGACGCTGCACTGGGTATCTTTTGACTTGCAGCATTTAAGCTTGGGTAATTTCATCAACAGACACCGCAGACATACTTGACTAGGTCTTCAAATATGGGCTAATATTACATTATCAATCAAATACACCACAAATTCACAATGGCTATGGTCAACACAAGCTTACCACTAGCTGTGCAGTCCCCAACCGGCTTGGGCAAAACATCATGCACAAGACGAACAGAGGTCAAGGCAAACCTCCAGCCTCATGCTGATGTAAATGATGACCGGACAGGTCTGCTTTGCGATGCAAAGTGTAGGAGACTCACCCTGACATGACTTAGCACTTGGACCAAAATCACATGTTCATTGTTCACAGGCCTCAGAAGTGTAGTGCAAGTCTATCTGGCTGTTATTTTCTCAGGTCTAATTCTCCAAAGCTGTGTTGACACAGGTGCTGATCTTATGTCTTTTTTGGCTAGAAGTGATGATGCAGCTTTGAGACAGGCTGTTTATGTTGGACAGCTTCAGTGATCTGTCTTTGTAGAACCTGGATAGGGGCCTCAAAGCAGCAGGCTTCTATATATGTATATATTCAGTGTACTATATATATATATATAAATATATATATATATATAGTACACTGAATATATACATATATATATATATATATAGTTTTTATGTTTTTCCATGTAGGGCATAATCACAGAGCAGTTTGAACCTGTAATATATTTTATATTAATTACACATACAGTGAACTATTTCAACCCCTCATCTGGTTTTAATGTTGATCAGTATTTATGCTCATAACCAATGAGAAATCCATTATCTTAAATGATTATAATATTTAATGTTGACTATTAACACAGTATAATACAGTGTGTCTCTCAGTCTAGTGCAGCTAATGGAACCACCAACATGGTGAGGATTTCTGACTTGCTGATTGCTGTCAAGATGATCATCGACACACTCTATAAGTAGGGTAAGTCTCAGAAGGCTGGCTGTTGGCAGAGTGCTGTGGATATTGATGAAAGGTTGACTGGAAGAGGAGAAAGTGTTAGGAAAGGTTCACAGGCAACAGGGATGGCCACAGCCTTGAGAGGACTTTTGAGAAATGTTGTTTCAAGAATTTGGGAAAATCCACCACATACAGGCATCTCCAGGGAAGAGGCTACAAGTGCTGCACTCCTAATATCAAGCAGCTCCTGAACCAGAGTTTAGGTCAGAAGCGTCATACCTGGCATATGGAGAAAAAGAACGGGCTCTTGCTCTGTGGTCCAAAGTCCAAAGAGGAATTTTGAATTTCATTTGTGTCTGAAGTCCAACGTGAAGTTTCTGCAGTCTGTGATGGTTTTGGGTGCCATGTCTTCTGCTGGTGTTGATCCAGTGTCTTTTATAAAGTCCCATGTCAACGCAGCCGTCTACCAGGAGACTGTCAGAGCTTCATCTTTTGACAACCTTCATGGAGATGCCGATTTTCTTTTCATGGCCACAGTGCCAAAACTCCTACCAAATGTTTTACAGATTAGGATATTACTGCGCTTGACTGACCAGCCAATTCTCCTGACCCAAATCCCATAGACAGTCTTAGGGGTATGACGATTTAGATCTAGGTGAGGCCAATCCTTCTCTGAGTAGAGAGTTGTTTGAGCCATTTCATGTCAGATTGGCACACAGACAAATTTATCTTCCGCATTTAACACATTCATACATTGAAACACACACACACACAGAGGAAGAGGAGAAGTGAGCACACCTGCCCGGAGTGATGGGCAGCCTCTCTATGGGGTCTGAGAAGCAGTTGGGGGTAAGGTGCCTTGCTCAAGGGTGATTCAGTCATTACTGTCAGTTCAGGGAATTGAACCAGTAACCCACCGCACACAAGGCTGGTTCCCTAACCTCCATCCCAAACTGCCCCAACTGTCATGTGGAGGATGGAAACATGAGGAAGATGAGAAACGCCCAAAACAGCAAAACAGACAAGCTGTAGGCCACTATCGAAGCAGCCTGGGCTTCAATCACATCTTATCAAGAATATTCTCTGAGCGGGATGCTTGTGCAACACGTTTACTGATGCTGCCCTGACCCTGAAGGGCTAACACAACTTTTCATTCTTTAAAGCTCAGACAGATCCAGCAGGATAGCCAGCGAGGAGCCGACCGAACTGATCGATAAACAGCTCTCTCACAAATCTGTGAGACTTCAAAACATTCAGGACGAGGCCAAATCTCTCCTCAGGAGGTATAGGATCCACTAAGCAGGATACATTTAGCTCAGCAGTTCCCGAACCTGGTTCTGAAGCAGCTGAGGTCCAGTTCTGATGTGATCTGGCACATCAGCAGGAAGTGTTAACTCAGTTAGTGGTGCAGTAGTTGCGGTGGGAGAGATTGCTGACCCCTGGTATTGAGCGGTTGTGGTAGTTAGATATTGACGTCGGTATCGGTTGGAGGGCTCGTTGGAAGGTCAACACGTGCCCTCCGTCCGGAAAACAAAAAGCACATGACACCCGGCCTTGCCAGGCCACATAGCCAGCCCAAACATAATAGTGGGGCAGCCCCTTTATAGCAGTGTAACTCAATAGCACTGATCCAGAGGATTATTCTGCACCTAATCCCTACAGAACCCGCTTTGTGTCCCAACGCCACACATCAACATGGCCCACCGCGTTAACACAAAACCACACATACTGACTCACTCCAACCCAGCCCACCACCCCGCTGCTCTGAACACATAAACAAGCTTCTCGCAAATGTACTAGAGGTAGTGAAGGCCTACTGGCACGGAAAGTCGAGCGACAACAAGCATGCGCTTCCAGCAGTAGCACAAGGAAATGTTATTGTCTGTGACAACAGTAACATGCAACAACAGTACAGTCGCCAAAAACTTTAATCATAAGGTGTTATTATTATCATCATAATTAACGATCACTAGCTGTTCACAGGGGTGATATGGTGGGGTAATGGGTAGGTTCGATTCCCATCTGGATGTCCGGGATCCTTTCCCTGTGGAGTTCGCATGCTCTTCCTGTTTCCGTGTGAGTTACCTCCCACTGTCCAAAGATATGCAGTCAGGTGAACTGAAGATGCAAAAAACTGAGTCTGCATGTCTGTGTGCCTGTCTTGTAATGCGCTGGTGGTCTTTCCAGGGTGTTTCCTGCTTTCTGCCCATGTGGGTTTCCTTACACATCAAAAAGACATGCAGTCAGGTAAATCTGAGACGCTAACTTGCCCCCCTAGGTGTGAGTCTGTATATCAGTATACCTGCCTTGTGATGGACTGGTGGCCTGTCCAGAGTGTTTCCTGCTTTTTGCACACTGAATGCTGGGATAGGCTCCAGCACCCAACCATGTGTGTGTGTGTGTGTGTGTGTGTGTGTGGGTTCTATATCTTTGTATTTAAAGCTGCATATAATATAAACTATATTAAATTAACACACTATATAAAATTTGGGTGATTTGGAGCCCTCTCTGGTGGAAGTGTGTAATTGCATGCAAACATGCAGACCAGCATTAGTTGGGCTGTGTGCTGAACCCTTTCTCCATGTGGGTGAACGTAAAATAAAAAGAGAGAACACAACTGCATTTCTATATATATAGTCACCTGTGTAGTCACCTGTGACTGAAACGTACCTAATTTAATCTACATGGCTGTCACAAGGCTGGTTCCCCAACCTTTAACACTGCTGCCACATTAAAATCATAACTTAAGCTATATAACACTGATTTCTTTACTCATCTTATTGGGTGAAAGGGATGACATTCGTGAGTCAGACAGGAGCCTACTAAGTGACTAGCATTAGGAGTGCTGACCTGCGGCTAGCCAGTACACGAGCGATGTCACATGACCTCGTTAAACGGACATGAGCCAATGCCAAACATAATATGGCGAGAGAACATTTTAAATAGTTCATCCCAAAAAGAGAACTAATGGGTGTCCATCAATTTAGAGTTAAAAAACTAAACTGTCTGGCCAGACATGTGGCCACCCTAGCCTAGGCCCTCCCTAAAAAGGGGCAGAGTATGCAGCAATACTGAAAACACACTGTATTCCTTCCTGACTTAGTAATGCAGCTTAATTACAACCATTATCATATGCACTTGGGTTTGATGTGTCCTAAGGTCTGAAGCGCTAATCCTAGTTTACAGCTAGCAGTGTCTTCTCTGAGGCTGTTGTTTCATAACAACCTTTTTGTGCAGTGAAATCAGCACACACTTTCCCACAACAGAGCCAAACTGTTAAGTAATCTCAAATTGATTTACAGCTGGAATGTTTTTGGGACGCTGAACACAAAACATTTCTTGGCTGATTTACGTTGGATTTTCTGCCCAATTATTGCTTTCAAGTGAAACAAGGCTCGCTGGAATGCAGCTCTGTTGTTGTCGGAGTGGTCAGCAGCAGTTGAACAAAAAAGTGGTCGTCTGTTTTTTCTGGGCCCATCGTCCTGTGCTGTCTGCACATTCTTCTGTCCGCCAGTGACGTGCCTGTAAATACACGCTTCACAAAGCCTTGTTTGGCACTGACAGGAACAGAGAGGGACACACAGCACATGGGCCCCTGAGTAATGGCTTGCAGTACTGCTCATGCAATGTCCCCCTTGGTCCCCCCCACACATAAGCACACAGTTATACAGTATACAATCACTGCTATACACTACAGAGACACCGCTATACACTACAGACACTGTTATACACTACAGAGACACAGTTATACACTACAGACACTGTTATACACTACAGAGACACTGCTATACACTACAGACACTGTTATACACTACAGAGACACTGCTATACACTACAGAGACACTGTTATACACTACAGAGATACTGTAATACACTACAGACACTGTAATACACTACAGAGACACTGTTATACACTACAGAGACACTGTTATACACTACAGAGACACTGTTATACACTACAGAGACACTGTAATACACTACAGACACTGTTATACACTACAGAGACACTGTTATACACTACAGAGACACTGTTATACACTACAGAGACACTGTTATACACTACAGACACTGTTATACACTACAGAGACACTGTTATACACTACAGACACTGTTATACACTACAGAGACACTGTTATACACTACAGAGACACTGTTATACACTACAGAGACACTGTTATACACTACAGACACTGTTATACACTACAGAGACACTGTTATACACTACAGAGACACTGTTATACACTACAGAGATACTGTTATACACTACAGAGACACTGTTATACACTACAGAGACACTGTTATACACTACAGAGACACTGTAATACACTACAGACACTGTAATACACTACAGAGATACTGTTATACACTACAGAGACACTGTTATACACTACAGAGACACTGTTATACACTACAGAGACACTGTAATACACTACAGACACTGTAATACACTACAGAGACACTGTTATACACTACAGAGACACTGTTATACACTACAGAGACACTGTTATACACTACAGAGACACTGTTATACACTACAGAGACACTGTTATACACTACAGAGACACTGTTATACACTACAGAGACACTGTTATACACTACAGAGACACTGTTATACACTACAGACACTGTAATACACTACAGAGACACTGTTATACACTACAGAGACACTGTTATACACTACAGAGACACTGTTATACACTACAGAGACACTGTTATACACTACAGAGACACTGTTATACACTACAGAGACACTGTTATACACTACAGACACTGTTATACACTACAGAGACACTGTTATACACTACAGACACTGTTATACACTACAGAGACACTGTTATACACTACAGACACTGTTATACACTACAGAGACACTGTTATACACTACAGAGACACTGTTATACACTACAGACACTGTTATACACTACAGAGACACTGTTATACACTACAGAGACACTATTATACACTACAGAGACACTGCTATACACTACAGAGACACTATTATACACTACAGAGACACTGTTATACACTACAGAGACAGCGTTATACACTACAGAGACACTGTTATACACTACAGAGACACTGTTATACACTACAGAGACACTGTTATACACTACAGAGACACTGTTATACACTACAGAGACACTGAGATACAGGTACAGTTTATATATACACTACAGACACTGTTAGACACTACAGAGTCACTGTATATACACTACAGACACAGTTAGAGGACTACAGAGTCACTGTTTATATACTACACTACAGAGACACTAGAGAGACACTGTATATATGCACTACAGAGAGACACTGTTATACACTACAGACACTCTTAGACACTACAGAGACACAGTTATATACTACACAGAGACACTGAGAGACACTACAGACACTCTTATACACTACAGAGACACTGTTAGAGACTACAGAGTCACTTATATATACACTACAGAGACAGAGAGATACACTCAGTTTATATATACACTACAGAGACAGACAGAGACACTGTTATCAGTTTATACACTGTTATACACTACAGAGACACTGAGAGACACTCAGTTTATACTGTTATACACTAGAGACACTATTATACACTACAGAGACACTGTTATAGTTTACATATACACTGTTATACAGAGACAGAGAGACCGGCTCAGACATATATATACACTACAGAGACAAGACTGTTATACACTACAGTTTGTTATACACACTACAGAGACACTGTCAGTTTATATATACACTACAGACACAGTTTTACACTACAGTCAGTTTACTATATACACTACAGACACTGAGATACACTACATCAGTTTGTTATACACTACAGAGACACTGAGAGACAGGACTCAGTTTATATATACACTACAGAGACAGAGAGACACTGTTATACACTACAGACACCTATATACACTACAGAGACAGAGAGAGACCGGCTCAGATATATATACACTACAGAGACACTGTTATACTGGGTCAGTTTATATATACACTACAGAGACAGAGAGACTGGCTCAGTTTATATATACACTACAGAGACAGAGAGACCGGCTCAGTTTATATATACACTACAGAGACAGAGAGACCGGGTCAGTTTATATATACACTACAGAGACAGAGAGACCGGCTCAGTTTATACATACACTACAGAGACAGAGAGACCGGGTCAGTTTATATATACACTACAGAGACAGAGAGACTGAGTCAGTTTATATATACACTACAGAGACAGAGAGACCGGCTCAGTTTATATATACACTACAGAGACAGAGAGACCAGGTCAGTTTATATATACACTACAGAGACAGAGAGACCGGCTCAGTTTATATACACACTACAGAGACAGAGAGACCGGCTCAGTTTATATATACACTACAGAGACAGAGAGACCGGCTCAGTTTATATATACACTACAGAGACAGAGAGACCGGCTCAGTTTATATATACACTACAGAGACAGAGAGACCAGGTCAGTTTATACACTACATACACTACAGAGACAGAGAGACCTGCTCAGTTTATATATACACTACAGAGACAGAGAGACCAGGTCAGTTTATATATACACTACAGAGACAGAGAGACCAGGTCAGTTTATATATACACTACAGAGACAGAGAGACCGGCTCAGTTTATATATACACTACAGAGACAGAGAGACCGGCTCAGTTTATATATACACTACAGAGACAGAGAGACCGGCTCAGTTTATATATACACTACAGAGACAGAGAGACTGTTATACACTACAGACACTATTATACACTACAGAGACACTGTTTTACACTACAGAGACACTGCTATACACTACAGAGACACTGTTATACACTACGGAGACACCCTTATACACTACATAGACACCGTTATACACTACAGAGACACTGCTATACACTACAGAGACACTATTACACAGTATACACTCACTGTTATACACTACAGAGACACTGTTATACACTACAGAGACACTGTTATACACTACAGAGACACTGTTATACACTACAGACACTGTTATACACTACAGACACTGTTATACACTACAGTTTATGCTATACACTACAGAGAGACAGATACACTACAGGGACACTGTTATACACTACAGAGACACTGAGTTATACACTACAGAGACATATGTTATACAGACAGAGAGACACTGTTATACACTACACAGAGACACTGTTTATACACTACAGACACTGTTATATACTACAGAGACACTGGTTATACACTACAGAGACACTGTTATACACTACAGAGACACTGTTATACACTACAGAGACACTGCTATACACTACAGACACTGTTATACACTACAGAGACACTGTTATACACTACAGACACTGTTATACACTACAGAGACACTGTTATACACTACAGACACTGTTATACACTACAGACACTATTATACACTACAGAGACACTGTTATACACTACAGAGACACTCTTATACACTACAGACACTGTTATACACTACAGAGACACTGTTATACACTACAGAGACACCGTTA
The DNA here is from genome assembly GCA_024036415.1 of Prochilodus magdalenae. Classification (NCBI taxonomy): domain Eukaryota; kingdom Metazoa; phylum Chordata; class Actinopteri; order Characiformes; family Prochilodontidae; genus Prochilodus; species Prochilodus magdalenae. Next base: position 65,520 of record JAMWET010006025.1, read on the forward strand.
TACACTACAGACACTATTATACACTACAGACACTGTTATACACTACAGAGACACTGTTATACACTACAGAGACACTGTTATACACTACAGACACTGTTATACACTACAGAGACACTGTTATACACTACAGAGACACTGTTATACACTACCGAGACACTGTTATACACTACAGAGACACTGTTATACACTACAGACACTGTTATACACTACAGAGACACTGTTATACACTACAGAGACACTGTTTTACACTACAGAGACACTGCTATACACTACAGAGACACTGTTATACACTACGGAGACACCGTTATACACTACATAGACACCGTTATACACTACAGAGACACTGCTATACACTACAGAGACACTATTACACAGTATACAATCACTGTTATACACTACAGAGACACTGTTATACACTACAGAGACACTGTTATACACTACAGACACTGTTATACACTACAGACACTGTTATACACTACAGAGACACTGCTATACACTACAGAGACACTGCTATACACTACAGAGACACTGTTATACACTACAGAGACACTGTTATACACTACAGACACTGTTATACACTACAGAGACACTGTTATACACTACAGAGACACTGTTATACACTACAGAGACACTGTTATACACTACAGAGACACTGTTATACACTACAGAGACACTGTTATACACTACAGACACTGTTATACACTACAGAGACACTGTTATACATCACAGAGACACTGCTATACACTACAGAGACACTGTTATACACTACAGAGACACTGTTATACACTACAGAGACACTGTTATACACTACAGACACTGTTATACACTACAGAGACACTGTTATACATCACAGAGACACTGCTATACACTACAGAGACACTGTTATACACTACAGAGACACTGTTATACATTACAGACACTGTTATACACTACAGAGACACTGTTATACACTACAGAGACACTGTTATACACCACAGAGACACTGTTATACACTACAGAGACACTGTTATACACTACAGAGACACTGTTATACACTATAGAGACACTGTTATACACTACAGAGACACTGTTATACACTACAGAGACACTGTTATACACTACAGAGACACCGTTATACACTACAGAGACACTGTTATACACTACAGAGACACCGTTATACACTACAGAGACACCGTTATACACTACAGAGACACTGTTATACACTACAGAGACACCGTTATACACTACAGAGACACTGCTATACACTACAGAGACACTGTTATACACTACAGAGACACTGTAATACAGTTTTTGGTTAAAAGACAAGAAAATCCTTTTCAGGTGATGCATCTTGAAGAACTATTAAACCTACTTGGGCTTTTGGGATTGGGCTGGTGAAATAGCTACTTTCTTTCTGTCTTTCTTTCTTTTTTCATTCATTTATTTATTATTATTTGCTAGAAGAAAAGCCTCCCAAAAGCTAAAGTGAGCAAAGTAGTAACTCTCTAGGTGAAAGGTTAAAGAAAGTTTCTCTCTTTTGCACTGCATAACAATAGAATTGATGGCACTAAGTTTACTTTAGTTTTATTTATATCAGTCAGGTTTGAGTGAGCATATAGTTATATATTTCTGTTACACATGCTGGACATTGTAGTGGGAAGGCTGAGGTAAGCAATTCTTCAGTAACAAATAATATAGCAAATGTATCTTTGGCTGTAATTGATTTGTTTCTGTATCTGTTTTCTTTTATTAATATTTATATTAGACTTTGACTTGACGCTGGTTCTCATGACTGCAGAGCAGGTGATGGAAAACCTTGCGCCAGGAACACATGGGCATTAGAGGCATTATGGAGTTGGAGCACGGAGAATGCTAAACTGAATGGCGCAGTGGCATTCCAGGAATGGATTTAGTCAGGGACAATATGACTTTGATTATAACATGGATCATAATTTAGATCTGAGCTTTAACCAATGCGAAACCAACCATGGATGAGTTTATGTACAGTTCCTCTAAGGAAATGGAAAACTACTGGCCGGTACTAACTATTTGCTACTGTGCCATAAAACAGCACTTTGGCTACCAAGCACCAAAGTCTGAAAGCTTTATTTACTGGCTTCGTGATCGGGCCACAACGGGCCTTTTACAGTACAAGCCAGGACAATAGCAGGTAAGATCTGTCAGTGATTTTAGTGGAGCAGCAACAGTACAGAGTTTATTTATTCATGTAATTTATGTAATAGGTCAGTCAGGTACAGCGATCAGGCCCATCCTAGCTTATGTCACATGCACGGCCGAATGTGAAACTTGAATCACTCAAATGTCTCATGATGTCAAAACTACCCACCAAGTTTTATTCCTGTCGATTGATTCCTTCTGGGTGCCACTATTTGTGTAACTACTCTTTTGATGACGAGTGTATTTTAAAGGTAACAGCCAACAACAACAGGAGAAACCGCCTGGAAACAGTCGACAATGATCATTTACAGTTGGGAGGTTTTGACGTAAGGACTTTTAAACTGTATGTAGACAGTTGGGTTGCAACTGCATCTGTATTTATACATTACATTTGTATCTCTATGTATACTATTTTGTATAATAGTACTTTCACAGATTTGTCTTATTTGCCAATATCATAGAAGGCTGCAGCATGAAAATAAGCCCACTAACACAGTGGTGGAAGATATTTTAGTGTTATTGTGATAAAGGTAACAGTTGGGTTGAGGCGGGATGCAAGAGCATAGTGGTTTTATTTGCTTCTGCCCGGGTAACAGGGTTCAACACACAGTAGGGTATGATTAAAGACATGTCCAAAAGAGAAACCAGAAACAAAACATGGGTAAAGAACTAACGACAACCACTAACACTACAAAACACTGAAAACAAGAACACGGTTAAGATTCACACTGGGAAAACAACAAGGTCTAACAAAGGGATAACCGCTCAGAACTAACACGAGGAAAAACTACAGCACAGAACTATCACAGGGTGAAAAACACAGAGACTTCACAAACAGACAGGGCAAACAAAGGGGTCTAAATACATGTCCTAATGGGTAACAGATAGGTCTCAGGTGTGGGAGTGGGCGGAGCTAGGGAAAGCAGGAAGAGCTGTGCTAAGACAAAGTAACCAGAGGGGGCGTTGTGAAACACGAACAGCGACAGGCAGACAGAGATGTAACAGGATGTCATGTTCTGAGCGTATTGTGGATCTCACAGTACTTAGAGAACAGTGAGTACTTAAGTGAGTGGAATTACATAAGCAGACTGATTTGATTTAGTGCAGAGTTTGTAGAACACTGAATAATGATGACTGTAGCTGTATGTCACGCCCTGTTTTGTCTTCCCCTGTTTGCCTCTGTTCTCTCTGGTTTTCTGTTACAGTATATTGTCCTGCCCCATGTGCTTCTGTTTGTTTTGGTTATTGCTCCTCCTAATTCCACCCCTTTGTCAGTCCCCTCACCTGTCCCTAGTTTGTAGCTCCGCCCCTTCCCAGATGTTCCTTGTTAGTCCTTGTTCTTTTATACTCCCTGTTGTTCCCCTTGTTCTTGTTTGGTGTTTTGTCTCCATGTCTGTTGTTTTTGTAACCCTGTTCCCCGTCTTTTCACAGTTTGCTAGTTTCTATGGTTTTGTTTTAATTTCTTCTTTATTAAAGACATGCTCTTACATCCTGCCTCCTTGTCTCCACCATTACGTGACACTGTAGTTCATTTACTACTATTATTGTTGTTGTTCTATTTGGTCTTACCGACTTATTTAATCGGGGAAAACACGATCCTGTGATGTATACTGTGTATTTGAAATTTGTCTTGAAGTATTATGATACAATGTTTTTGCCACATCACACAGCTCCATTAAAAATGGATCAATCTCATACATTCCTTGGATGTTTCACACCGAGCAGGGAAATTGCACCTGCTATCATGAGAAAAGGACCTTACGGAATTTGAACTTACAAGAGCTCCCTCTGTGTTTCATTTGACTGGGAGGATTTTGTGCAATAAGTAGCAATTATGGTGAAAGAGCTTTCTAAAGTTCTTAAGGACAACATTATTAAAGAACAGTCAAATGGAGAAAGCTACAGGCTTTAAATATCCACTCTGGCACAACTGGTCAAATGATATGTACGTGGGAAATTCATGCAACCACGAGTAACTGTGCTGAGATAAGATTTTCCAATGTGTTTTCAGTCTAATGATAAGGCAGATAAGAGCGAAGCCAGAAGTCACTCGAAAAGAGTCGCAGGGCCACCTGAAAGCAGCAGTAACAGCAGCTCACAGAGAACAATAAACAGTGAACTAGACTACAGTCACCTCCATTCCTACTGCTCAGCTAAAAACTGAGACACAGGAATAGAGCAGTCATTTAAAATAATGTTCTCTGCTCAGATAAAGCAGAAATAGAACTTCCAGAACTTAGTTCAGAAGGCTGCTGGCATGATCCCAGGAACGCCAAACCCAAAATGAGGTGAGGGTATCATGATATGGGGTTATGGGTGGGGAACAAGAGTATTTAAAGCCATCTAAGGAACTCCATGACTGGAGTGATGTATTAGGACATATAGGAGGAGGCGTTAAACTCATCAGCCAAGAAACAAGTGTTAGGAGGGTGGGAGTGGACACTTCGGAAAGAACCTTGCTTATTCAAGCACAAGGAAGCACAGAGTAAATCAGCAAAAATGCGTGTGTGGTACTAAACCTGAACCCGGCACAGCTCGAATCAACAATATAGCATATAAATATGACAAGCATACTTACAAAAAGACTTATCTGAGAACTGTGTGGGCGTGGCTAATGAGCAGTTTGATGATTGATAGCTCTCTGTCAGAAAGCTAGCCTGCTTAAACACTGATAAAGAACTAAAATCATTATCCAGCTTTTATGTGACAGCTTTGATATCTGGACGAAAAAGTCACACACAAACAGTGCAGAGAATGAAAGAAGGAACAGACAAAAACAATCAAGGATGGAGAAACATATAAACGACTGAAAGACAGGAGGTCTAATTTGCTAGCTTGTGGTCATGCTGGTTAGCTTTCAGACTGCTAAGTTTCTCCGACTCTGAAACTGCTTTGTGTGGCCGGGGCAAAGCCGTCAGCCTTGTGATTAGTCATTCGAATGCTAAAGGACCACCAGTTTACAAGGAGAGGAAAGGAATATGGTTCTTTATTAGACTTTAGGAAGATATTCATAAGACATACTTTGTACATGTGACTCAGAGGAACATTGTGAAACAAATATTATAAAAAATATTATTAATGTAATTAAGTTGAACTATTTATTATTATTATTATTATTATTATTATTATTATTATTATTATTATTATTATTATTATTATTAAATATTTATTTTAATTGGTGTTTGCAGCATAACACTACATGGTGTGTGAACATATATGCACTGAAACAAAAATGTCTAGGTGCTTGTTGCAGTATGCTATTTAACTGTATTATGATGGTATTATTTATAGATTATCATACTAGCTGAACCTGTACTCAGTTCACTCATTATCTATCTATCTATCTATCTATCTATCTATCTATCTATCTATCTATCTATCTATCTATCTATCTATCTGTCTGTCTGTCTGTCAGTCTATCTATCTATCTGTCTGTCTGTCTGTCTGTCTGTCTGTCAGTCTGTCAGTCTATCTATCTATCTATCTATCTGTCTGTCTGTCTGTCTGTCTGTCTGTCTGTCTGTCAGTCTGTCAGTCTATCTATCTGTCTGTCTGCCTATCTGTCTGTCTGTCTGTCTGTCTGTCTGCCTGTCTGTCTGTCTATCTGTCTGTCAATCTATCTATCTATCTATCTATCTATCTATCTATCTATCTATCTATCTATCTATCTATCTATCTATCTATCTATCTATCTGTCTGTCTGTCTGTCTGTCTGTCAGTCTATCTGTCTGTCTATCTATCTATGTATCTATCTATCTATCTGTCTGTCTGTCTGTCTATCAATCTATCTATCTATCTATCTGTCTGTCTGTCTGTCTGTCTGTCTGTCTGTCTATCTATCTATCTATCTATCTATCTGTCTTTCTGTCTGTCTGTCTGTCAGACAGACCTGTTTGCCTATATGATCTCGTTGTAGGAGTAGGCCAGTGTTAGCTGCTATTATTGGCAAAATAAACAAGATTAAAGTTTTGACCACTGCCCTAAGTAGCTTATCAGAGTAGGACCCCCACACCATCACTCATTCTTAACTAATTACTGGCAATTACACTTCCCTGTAAAAGGCAACCATTCACTCCAGCTACTAAGGCACTGTTCTGTTCTAACTGCCTGGCTGATTATGTCCCATGCTGTGTAACTGGGATAGCCATGCTTCATGCTGCAGGCCGCTTTCTGTCTTTTCACATGTAACACACCATATTGTACCACATCTGTGGTTAGCCTACTAGCATGCTAGCCCAGCATTACTGTAATGCAAGCTGTCTCCGGGGAATCTGGGCCATGTGGAGTGCACAACCCACAACCCCCCTTCCCCAACCCTGACTCACACTGGACCAACATGCCTCCAGCCTTCACCATTGTCTGCCCCCTATGTCTGCCTCGTACTGTATTCTACCCACACAAGTGGAAAAATGTGGCTGCAGAGAGGAAGCAATCAATCTGCGTCCTTCCTTTCTGGCCCCATTCTCTTGACTAAGCCCAGAAACACGACCTCCCACACCCCTTATGTACACACTCTTACAGCCAAAGCAGTTAAAGGACTAACCCTGCATTTGTGATCATTTTCTGCTATATAGGCTGCACTCAGTCGATTGCGGTGAACATTAACTACACAAGGAAATGCACAGTCCCTCCTCTTCCCCCTTCACTCCCTACCAGTCTGGAGTTAGCATTGAACTTCATCTCTTCACTCTCAAGGAGCATCGGGAAGAAGCACCCATGTTAACTCATGCTTAGCTTTTATTAATGTTAATCCTTTCTTTCTTGCTGGCAGTGATAATGGTCGTGAGCTTTAACCAACGTTGTGCTTACTCTTCCTTTATTGGCTACCTGTCCCTAAATGATCTAACCAGGAGCAGGACCTTCAACATGGCTGACAAGAGGTTAGAATACCCCATCAGAATACGCCACCCCTGTGTGTTAGACTAATTCAACTCAATGCTACAGTGTGGGTAGGTGTAGCCCGGAGGATAACACCACTACCCATCAGGCAGTCACCACCACTCGTGGGAGACTGGGGTTCGAATCCCGGTCTGGGTTGACTATGCTGTGCTACACCAATAAGAGCCCCTGGGCAAGACTCCTAACACTACACTGGCCTACCTGTAATATGAATTCCCTTGTAAGTCACTCTGGATAAGAGCGTCAGCTAAATGCTGTAAATGTAAATGACCCCTGTCACCTCTTGAGGTACAAAATGGTATTACAGACAGGAAGGGCTGATTAGCTAGCATGCTAACAGCAGGAAGTTACAATACATAGACATCTTTGAAAAATCATCACAACTTCTATGTCTTTACATTGTGTGGATGCTTTTGGTTGATATTGTATTGTTGTGAACTCAAATTTGTAAAAATGTATGTGAATTTGAAGTTAGAACACACTTTGCTTCCTTGATGTTATGCAAACCGCTATTTTAACCGTGATATTTTGACATGCATTTTTGTAGCATCTGAAACATGATTTTATTATTTGTTAAAATGTTGTAGATATAACATGTATTGCTGTTAGACATAAACAAGGTGGCTGGTCTCTAATGCTGGTGCGGTGTTGGTTAAGCTGGTCACCCAGGATGGTTATTCCGATGGACCAGCATGCCTGCACCCTCAATACAACATGTGCTGGTTTTGCAGGTGACCAGCTCTCCTGGTTTTTCTAACAAGAATACATTCCCACCAGGAGCGAACGGAACTGCCTGGGCAGCAGACATGGGGTTTTTCCCTGGTTTCTGGATCGACAACCAAATACTGTTTTAGACATATATCAGAATGTACCAAGCACAGTAGGTGGGGAATACTTGTATTGTAAATGTTTCGAGTCCACAGGAAAGAAATGTGTTGATATTACTGCCCATGGTAATCAGTCATATATGCTACAGATGGAGCTCAGATGGAGCTCCAACAAACTGGAATATCCCTTTAATAGTGTCCACCTCCTCTGCCTTACGGTTGAGCTATGATGACTTACAGCTGTTATCAGGTCAAACAGACGGACAGGCCTTTGGCTGGAGGGAAACTGTGTTATGAAACTGTTATGCGGAAACATGACATGATGTTTGTGGAGAATGTGGAGGAAGTGGAGTTATGCCAACCCCATAGGTCCACACTGCCCGGAAACTAAAACACAAGGGCAGGGATAAAAGTGGACAGTGGAATTTGGTACTGAATCATATTAGCTGTCACTGTGAAACTTTACCGGTTTCAAAAAGATAATAGGAGGCTGGGCAGCTCTTAGATGTCCTGAATGACAAAGTTATTTAAAGTGATCAGACCTTAACATAATTACATAATAACTGAGAAAGGAAAACTTTGAACACCCCAAATGCATATCTGAAAACTGCCAATCAAATCCGAAAGCAGATAATAACATAATACATTTATCTTCAAAGAATAGCTGCACAAATAGCTGCACCCAGAGGGAATCAACCCACAGGAATGAAACATGGTGGGTAGGTTTGACATCGTGAGACGAATGATTCTGGGATGGATTATCACATGACACCTTTAGGAAACTCTACAGCTCCAGGCTGAGATGTCTGGCATGTTGCATTAGCAAAGATGGCGGCCCAATGCCATACTGAGAGACTTCTTCTGTAGGTGTAGCTTAAGAAATATTGTCCATATCAGTCTAAATGTATCATCAGTTATTGTTCCTAGTAACCTTTATCTTCCTTCCCAATAGCACTACAATCCCACACTTCCTTCTGGGTGCAGCTGTTCTTTTGATGATGAGGGATTTAAGGAGATATATAGTGTATATGTATATTCACCTTATTTAAATCTAAAATCAATTAAAATCAATGAAACATGTGGACCAGTTATAAAGCCCAAGATACACACCAGGGGGAGAAACTCTATCCTACAGAGGCCACTGTTTTCAGACGCCTGGAATGCCTCACTGGAGTTCCAGCTCTCTGGTGACATCGTCTCGTAACACAGTTATGTTATTGCCCGCCTACCCTCACCTAGTGTACCGTAAAACACAGGATGCTGCTCTGGTGGTTGACCAATCAGAACTAAGCGGGTGAGTTCACCAGTCAGAGCACACTTGGTTCAGGAGGTGGGGCTTAAAGACACAGAGCGTTTCAGATAGAGGGTGAAAACAGACAAGCAGTTTGACAAGCAGTGTTTTTGGAAAGATGATGCATTTCATTCTGGAATAGCAGCATGTTTCCCAGTCCCAGTTTTGGGCCAATCAAACAGGCATAGTAAAATGAAACTGTGAGACAGGACAAACTGAGAGATCAGGAGAACTGATGCCCACTTTGCTCTGAGACAGGAAAACCCCAGCTCTGATTCTGAGAGAAGGGCGAAGGAATTAAGGAATCTCATTAGAAACAGCAGCCGGAGTGTTGTGACTAAGTCCTGGCACTGCACAGCAGATCCACCAAGGCAGACTTGGCTGGGTCATGGCCATACACATCCCTGTGTCTCAGTCTGGCAGGACAAACAGGATCGGTGCATCCGTGGGAATGACCTTCTCAGCCCCCCAGCCTCAAAAACAATGAGTCTTCCCACATACCACATACACGCTGACACGCAGGAACAAGGAGACACTGGACAACACAGTGGGAACAAACTTATATCCTACACAGCACCCTGGGAAACAATCCCGCCTCTCTCTCTCTCTCTCTCTCTCTCTCTCTCTCTCTCTCTCTCTCTCTCTCTCTCTCTCTCTCTCTCTCTCTCTCTCTCCTTCTACTTATTTCACTTCTTCTTTACTCTCTTGCTCTTACTCATCTTAACTCTTCACTGGTCTGTCTCTCTCTCTCTCTCTCTCTGCCAGTCTGCTTGTCTGTGTCCTGCGGTTTCCCTCCCTCAGTCTATTGGTCTGTCAGTCTCTCTTTCTTTTTTTGTTAGTCTGTTGGTCTCTCTCTCTCTCTTAGCCTGTCTTTGGGCTTCTCAACCTGTCTGTCTGTCTGTCTGTCTTTTTCTCTCAGCCTATCTGCCGTTCTGTCTCTGTCATTCAGTCTCTTTCTTCTCTGTCTCTTTCTATTAGTCTCTTTGCCTGTCTGTATCTGTTAGTCTCTCTCTCAGCCCGTCTGTCTGTCGATCTCTCCTCCAGCCTTTCTGTATGCCGGTCTCTTTCTCTCTCTGCCTGTCTGTCTCTCTGTGCATTTCTCTCTCAGTCAGTCTGTCATTTTTTCTGCCTTTCCCTACCTGCCTCTCTCTCGTTCTCTCTGCCCTTCTATTGTCCTGTGTCCATTTGTCTTTCTCTCTCAGTCTATCTTTCTTTGTCTGTCTTTCTACTTCTTTCTATCTGTCTGTTTTTCCCTATGTCCTTCTTTAACTCTCCCAATCTGTCTCTGTCCCTCCCTATGTTCTTATTTATCTCTGTCTTTCTCCCTCCTTCTGTCTGTCTTTCTCTTTGTTCTCTTTCTTTCTCTTCTTTATCCCTTTCTGTCTATCTGTCTCTCTTTGTCTATCACTCTGTTTCTTTTTCTCTTAGTCAGTATTAGTCTTTCCCTACATGTCTGTCTCTGTCTCTGCCCTTTGGTCTTTCTCTCTGTGTCTGTCTGTCTCTCTTTCTCTTATTTTCTTTGCCTGTTTACCTTTTTCTAATTTTATATATCCCTCTTCTCTCTTCATGTTTCTGTCTGTATCTTTTTCTTAGTCTGTTCTCTCTCTCTCTCTCTCTCTCTCTCTCTCTCTCTCTCTCTCACTCACACACTCTCTCTCTTTCATACACACACATACACACCATCTCCTCTATATTCCTAGGCACAGTTACACTCCTTTGTCCTCATCTCTTGTTCTAATACACTTTCCATTTGCGCCTCCACTCAGTGGCAGATGTGTGTCTGTTACATAATGGCTCACTTACAAAGTCAAATAGAGGCAGAGAACAGCTGAATATTTGTGGAAATGAGAAGCATGTGGTGAATCATGTGGTCCTCACCAATATTGACTCAAGGATCTCACTTAGCACACAATCCTGAAAGTGCCTCAAATGATACGCCTGCACACCCTGAACGACCTGCGATTACATTTCCATTTAACACTGAGCTGCTGTAAGCTACTACTGCTGCTCCACTCCACTAGGTTTCCAATAAAGTGGCCAGTGAGTGGAAGCACAATGTATGTGTTTCTAATAAAGTGGCCAGTTAGTGGAGGTACATAGTAGGGGTTTCTAATGAAGTGGCCAGTGAGTGGAGGTACAAGGTAGGGGTTTCTGATAAAGTGGACAGTGAGTGAAGTACAAGGTAGGGGTTTCTAATAAAGTGGCCAGTGAGTGAAGTACAAGGTAGGGGTTTCTAATAAAGTGGCCAGTGAGTGAAGTACAAGGTAGGGGTTTCTAATTAAGTGGACAGTGATTGGAAATACAAGGTAGGGGTTTCTAATAAAGTGGCCAGTGAGTGAAGTACAAGGTAGGGGTTTGTAATTAAGTGGCCAGTGAGTGGAAGTACAAGGTAGGTGTTTCTAATAAAGTGGCCACTGAGTGAAGCATCCACCTTGTGCTTCTACTGACTGGCCACTTTATTAGAAAAACCTAACAAAGTGGCCAGTCAGTAGAAGCTCAAGGTGCATGTTTCTGATGAAGTGGACAGTGAGTAAAGTACAAGGTAAGGGTTAATAGAAGTGCAACATTGGCGTATCTAATAAAGTGGCCAGGAAGTGAATGTATACATAGCCAGAGGATGTACTACATAGTGGACATACCGGGTAAATGATTATAAAGTGACCAGTGAGTGAAAATACTGGGTAAAAGTTTTAGTGGTCAGTTACACTTCTGATATGAGGTCAGAGGCAGTTCTGGACTGCACTGACTCCAGCGGGCCACATAAACGTTCAAACGCAGGACGTGGCCATCGTCAGGCGCCTCCACTTTAACTGGCTGAGTTATTGCAGAGAGCAGAGTGAAGTGTTTCTACTCTGTAATTAAAAAGAAGTCATTCATTACCAGAGTGAGGAAAACACGGGAGAGAAGATGGAGCAGAACACATACAGCTCTCTCCCTGTCTCTCCTAGTACATCTGTACAGATTACACAGGATGTTTATTAGCACAAACTTAATCACTGCTGTATTTCAATCTATTTTTAGCTTCGCAATAACAACACACTTCACTCCCAACGCATCACACAAATGGCTTCCGGCTCCATTGTATATGTGTGGGGGAAGAAAGAGGAACTAGTGAAGAAAGGCCTGACAGGCTCCACAGCAAAGACTTCAAACTGTTAAATGTTCAGACCTGAGATATGCACATTATGCAATATGAACATTAAACAATATAGACCTAGTAATAGGCTAAAATCATCATTTATATTGGGAGGGTCTCTTTCTCCAGAACCCAAAGCCATATTATGCCGTATACATCATCATCTTTACCCTATACACATCATCATCTTTACCCTATACACATCATTTCATTTCATTTACATTTCAGGCATTTAGCTGACGCTCTTATCCAGAGCAACTTACAAGGTTACTCTTATTACAGTTAGGCCAGCGTAGCGTTAGGAGTCTTGCCCAAGGACTCTTATTGGTGTGGCTCAGCATTTGCTACCTAGACTGGGATTTGAACCCCTGTCTCCGACATCAGGTGGTAGTTTATTGGTGGGTGAAGGTGTTAACCGCTGAGCCACACCAACCATATGCTGTATATAACCTGTATATACATAATACTAGAACTATACTCTCGCAAGTTTTTCAGTGTTTAAGGACTTTTTAATACATTTAGAAATAGAATTAGGATTTTATGAATTTAGTATCAATAATAGTATATATATATATATATATATATATATATATATATATATATATATATATATATATATATATATATATATATATATATATATATATATATATATATATATAGGTCTAGTAATAAGCTAAAATCATTTATTTTTTCACAAACTGGAACCGGTAATTTTACTATAAATAACAGTATATTATATACCATATTTTATACTATTGAAAAAAAATAATCAAGCAAAGTTCTAGTTTTATATATAAACACTTAACAAACTGAGAGAGCAGAGTTCTAGTGTGATATCTATATCTAGTTACAGTATATCTATATCTGCCATTATATACTATACTACTTCTAGTACATATACTAAAACTCTGCTCACTCAATTTTTTTAATACATCAAAATGTCATATCTTGTCACTTTATTAATGAAACACAAAGAGTTTAGTCTATAGGTGGAGCCTTACTTTAGCCACACCCCTGCATTTCAGAGCAGGAAGCCAGTCACTCATGGATGCGTCACGATGTGCTCCGAAACCTGAAAACCAGTTGTAACATTAAGAACTGCCAAACCCAACGCTCCTTGAGTGGACAGCAGGAAACACCCTGGTCTACCATCACACAGGGGACAGGGGATGAACATGCAAACACCACCCAGACTGGACACTGGCCACCCAGTCAGAGAATCAAACCCAGTCCTTTCTCGCTATGAGGTGGCACTGTGCCACTGTACAACCCTACTGACAAAATACCAGCATCGCTAAGTGACTCTAGTAGTGTGTCATTGCTAAGCTAATGGTAATTCATACACGGCCAATATATTACCATACCCCTGCAGTCTAAAAACAGTATGTGGGTTTTTCCTTTTTTTATTTTTCTTTTTTTTTGACAGAATTCAAGGACATAAGTTTTATCTTGGGTGAAACATGGACCAATAGAGATGCTCTAATTGCTTATTGTCAATAATATTTTGCCATGTCCTTTAAAGTTGAATCTTTGGAGACTGGACAGCGGTAATGTGTTTTGCCATAGCAGTTTCACAGTGACTCAGAGAGAACTGAGAGAAAGTGAATGGAATCCAGCTACAGCATTTCCAGATCCAGACATACAGCTCATGTTAGTGCAAGATGTAAACTGCCTTTGTGATTACTCAACAACTTGACATCATCAGAGGCGGGATTGTTTGGGAATCCAGTTTATGCAATGCTTCTTGTGGGGTTTAGGCTCGCCTTAGCCTGTTAACCTTGCATTAAAACAGCCTTTGTGTCAGCAGTGGTTTTGGGCCCTGAGACTCTCCCATAGATGCCTTTTCTGCTCCCTGTCTTTCTTATTGTGAAATCTTGTCCATGGACCTCAGCTGGGGCAAGTGAGGCCTACTGTACACGCCCCTTTGTACACGTTCATCTGGGTTCTTCTGTGACTTCCAGGCGGTGATGTGCTCTTGGTGAAATTTTGGTAGGCCAGCCAAACTTGGGAAGGAGTTCCAAGTTTTCTTCTTTTGTGGTTCTCCATAATGGCGGTGGTTTGCTGGAGTTCCAGATTCTTAGTAATGGCTTTGGAATCCTTTCCAGACTGGTGGATTTCCATAACTTTTGGAGATCTTCTAGCTGTGGAGAAATAAGGGGGGGGAGGAGGAGGGGGCACAGATACTGTTCCGCAGCGCTGCATGCTAGCCTCAGAGCTTTGTGCAAAGACGTGAATGGGGTGCCTCTCTGTAAGCCAGTTAAATGAACAGCAGTGTAACAGCGTCTCCATGTTTAATAGAACAACATTCAGCCTGAGCACCTTCCAGCTCAGTTTCCTAACAGTGCCTGGTACTGATTAACACAGCCTCCCTCTCGTCCTCTGCGCTGTGTCCTTAGACAAACTCTCTCTCTCTCTCTCTCTCTCTCTCTCTCTCTCTCTCTCTCTCTCTCTCTCTCTCTCTCTCTCTCTCTCTCTCTCTCTCTCTCTCTCTCTCTCTCTCTCTCTCTCTCTCTCTCTCTCTCTCTCTCTCTCTTTCTCTCTCTCTCTCTCTCTCTCTCTCTCCTCCCTTATTTTGTCTCTCCTCAGTCTTTGTGTACCGCTTACCTGATCACAGATAATGAAACTGATTAGCTCAGTCAGGTCATCATCCTGGATTTCAAAATCGACAATTTGTATTCAGCAGTGCTGCTGAGTTTCCAGAGGGGCATCGAGTCCAAGGAATATTTCTTGCTCCTTAACATGGCGACTGGAAAGATTTACATGCAGCTACAGATCCGACAAGTGAGGTCAAACTTGCAGGGTCTTAATCAGATCCGAATGAGGCACTGAGGTCACGGAGGAGGGATTGAAGTCAGCCACTAAAGTTAAAATGTCATGAAAGTTATGAGTTATGAGTTATCATCTTTACTTATTACCACAGACCACACCTCTAAATCATCACATGCGAGCTTCAAACCACATGGAGTGGTTAAATAATCCGTACCAGCACAGCATGGCTAAAAAATCAGTAGCAGCCATCTTGGAGCTTTGGTTTATTTTACACCTAACAGCTACAAAAGAAATAGAAAGAAAGGATCAGCTGCACCCAGAAGGAAGTGTGGGAATGCAGTGCTGAGGGGAAGGAAGATAAAGGTTACCAGGAATGATAAATGATGATACATGTAGACTGATATGGGTAATATTTATTGAGCTACACATACAGAAGTAGTGTCTCAGTATGGTGTGGGGCTGTCATGTTTGCTAACTCAGCATGCCAGACTCTTTGGCATGGAGCTGTAGAGGTTCTTAATGGTGTCCTGTGATACTCCATCCCATGCAGCTTGAACATCCTCACACAGTTCCTGCAGACTGCGTGGTGGAGGTGAAATGACACCAGGCCTTCTTGAAAGGGAGTAATGCATGACAAGAAACTGACCACGGTGCCTCCACACACGGATTCGTTGGTCGTCTCCCCTAAGACAAAAGCGGGACTCGTCACTGAAGATGACCTGCTGCCATTCTGAGTCACTCCATGACAGTCTGGCACGACACCTTAGCTGTGTTAATGTGGTGTTAGGGGGCGTCATCATAACAGCCCATGTGCGTGTAGTACTGTGCCGTGCAGAGATCTAGCGTTGCTGGCACTAACAGGACGTCTTATGAAGGGCATCGCTGCTGGCTGAATGTCCGCAGTCGTGGCTGTTGGGTCAGTCAGGTATTCGTTTTATCCTCCTGTATAGTTTGATGTCTGAGTAGTTTGTCTGACTGGCACTGTATGTGACTTTTGTCAGGGTGATTTTCATTCTGGTTTGAGCGCAGAATAAAACGAGCTGTTGCTTTATTATCATGTGCTCATGAATATTTTGATGAGCTCTGCTCTGATTGGCTGGTTTAGAAGCAACATGCCAAAACAGACACAGGCAGGAAACTAAACAAGCCTCCACATCAACAAAAAGAATAATCTCACTATGAAACAGTGAAGAAATCACACAGCATGTCTGCTACTTACAGGTTGTGGCAGTAGTTAAGGTGGAGCTGGGGATCTCTTCCCCTCTCTTCACTGTTTAAAGCCTCAATATTGTTTAAGCTTAAAGGAACTGTCTGGAGGGAAATGTGTGATGCAAACTAACCACTCAATTTAAGTAAAAGAGTTTAAGTTGTCTGGGATCCTAATCCAGATTTTGAAGCTGCAATTTTTTTTTCAGATTTTGCATTCCACCTTAAATGGCAATGCAGCTACATTCTGAGTATGCTGTATCTTTTAAGGTGGAATGGAAGATTTAGTTAAGAAGGGGGCAAATAGGAAGCCAGCTTCATGCCCATTCACACTTCCTTGAAAAAGGTATGAAAACGGTCAACATTTAAGGTGGGATGGAACATTTGATCCAGAGCCAACTGAATAGGAAGTCAACATCAGGCTAGTTTGAAGATGATGACTATTGACAGATGATGAAATGACATCCCCGTCACACCCTAGATTTTGCATGTCTAGTTCTCTTTGGCTGTAACTTGATCTGGTATATGTAAAAGCTGGTGTCGTCATTCTGGGTGGACTCCCGTTTCAAGTTCACAGTATGTCTGTTTTATCTCGTGAACTCTCATTATTCAAATTTGATGATGTAAACAGTTTTCCATTATATGGAACCTTTAATATAGATCACAGTCCATACGGTAAAGCAGCATCAGAAACCACATAAGTAAATCTATTTGTGGCTTAACCAGCCAACACGGCGTGAGGCAAGGATGTTTGCACAATACCGAGAGGTGAGGTGTTAGCTTCCATTAATTGGTACATCAGCTGTGAGAAAAGGGCAGGCTCAGGCAGATCTGTCTACTCCATTTACTTTCCTCTTTAAATCTCCCTGGACTTCTCTGTATGTACCATATGTGTGTATATATATGTGTCTATGTGTGTGTATGTGTGCATCTCTGTGTGTGTGTATGGTGTAGTACTCATTGGGCACTGCCTCTATAGCCTCCCCTGCAGACAGCACGTGGCCTTCAACAGCTGCGGCATGTGCCCATCTCCTCTGAGAGCAGAATACAGACGTAACGCTTAGAGCCTACTGAAGAACACCTTCAGTGGCCACCTTACTCAGTTCTCCACTGTGACAAAATGAAAAATCTCAATATCATATTTGTTACTGAATATAACATCTGAATATACAGTGACTGACCGCTTCATAAAGTGACACGTCCTTGTCCTTTTAATCAGCTTCGGTCACCATTTAGAAACACTCTGTAGTTCTACAGATACAGGCTGTAGTCCATCTGTTTCTCTGTATACTTTATTACCCTGTTCTTCAATGGTCCGGACCCCCACAGGACCACCACCAGAGCAGGTATTTTGTGGGTGGTGGGTCATTCTCAGCACTGCAGTGACACTGATGTGGTGGTGGTGTGTTAGTGTGTGTTGTGCTGGTGTGAGTGAATCAGACACAGCAGTGCTGCTGGCGTGTTATACACTGTGTCCACTCACTGTCCACTCTATTAGACACTCCTACCCTGCTGGTCCACCTTGTAAATGTACGGTCAGAGATGATAGCTCATCTGATGCTGCACAGTGCAGTGTTGGTCATCCTTTAATCCTTCATCAGTGGTCACATGACGCTGTCCACATGACGCTGCCCACATGACGCTGCCCACATGACGCTGCCCACATGACGCTGCCCATATGACGCTGCCCACATGATGCTGCCCACACGACACTGTTCTTTGGATAGTTTTGGTTGGTGGATGATTCTCAGTCCAGAAGTTACACTGAGGTGTTTAAACCCTCCAGCAGCACTGCTGTGTCTGATCCACTCACACCAGCACAACACACACTAACACACCACTACGTCAGTGTCACTGCAGTGCTGAGAACGATCCACCACATAACTAAAAAGGAAGACACAACACAGTTCACTCTAAACAGCCACCAGTTAAGAAGCTAATGATATAATCATTCTATAACAAAAATATATATATTTTTTATTTTATCATTTGATTCCAGAATGTCTAGATAACCTGATTATAGTTTTGTACAGTCTCAGACTGTCCAGTTTGCGCAGAACACTGAAATGCAAAACAAAATGTAAAAAATAAGTAAATAAATAAACAAATAAACAAATATGGGTCATGTGAGGTCATATGAGGTCATGTGCTTAGCACTAAGGTTAGTATGCTGTCATCACTCTGCTGCCCAGCACTCATACCACCTGCTGTGACATTACAAGATCATGTGAGATTCCATGACCATCAACAAAGGTAGCCAGGTAGGGACCCTATAGCTGGCACAATGCCAGTCAACATGATGACGACAGTGGTGCTTGTAGAGCCACGGTAAGTTAATAAAGCATCCAGACAGAATAACACAGCGCATTGTTGTGCTGCATGGCTCATTGCTTTTACAGTCTCCAGGTCATCTGACGCCATGAGTGGAAAGAGGCTGAAGAGCTGAGGCAGGCAGGGAGAAATGTTCAGGTGGCATAAAAACCCTTTCAGTCGTCTCCACATACCAAAGGCCACTCCCTTTATTTTGTCACAGTTAGGTGAAGCATGAGTTGTGCAGTTTTGCATTTGATCAGCTTTCAGAGTTGTGAGTGGAACAATGACTGGCTTATGCAGTCTAGCTGTTTACAGTATATCTAGATCTCTTGTGCTGTAGTTAGCGGAGAGCATGCCAGGATATCAGCGGAGATTAACCTTATCAGAGATACGTACCTGTTGCTCACACTGCTGACCACAGTAAAATGTGCAGTGTAGCTGATGGTGCAGATAACAGCATATTGCTGACACTTCGACAGGCAAATTAATATCGTATTATCTAACTCTCTGTATCTGAGTCGATGCAGGATTTACAAGGCAATGATGAATAATGTTTAGAGCATTTCTATTGGTCCATGGCATTCATCATGGAATTGGAATTCATGAATTTCATCATGTATTTTTTTTAAATAAATAAAATATGGAATATTTATATGATACATTATTAAATATCATTTATTATTATTATTATACTACAGGTGACTCAGTACTGCTCTACACTCTATGCCACTGTGTGATAACGATACTGATATAGCAACCTTGAGTATCTGCTGATACCGACACCTATCCAGTTTTCTTTTTCTAAACAACTGATTTGCTTAAGCAGCCATCCAAATATCAGTGTTAGACATGTGACAGGGTATTTTATATTTTCATTTAGTTTACACAGTGATTGCTGGGTTAAAATGTTGATGAAAATTTGGACCAAAAAAAAAAAAAAACAGCCATTAGCCTGTTCAGCTGTAACAAAGGTTGCCCCTTTCCAGGGAAAAGAAAAAAGGGTGACAGAATTATAAATAAAAAAGTATATTTACCAAAAACTGATAAAATAAAATGCTGTACAATACAAAATAAATAAAAGCAATATTTATTATAGGTCATATATATTATATTAGAGGTGGCTCGATACTACTCTGCAGTCTATGCTGCGGTACCTGCCAGTACAACAGAGGCACACACACACACACATATATATATATATAATTTGTGTATTTTGTTTTAATTTTATATATATCTCTTTTATATCTGTTTATTTAGTATGTTAAGTTATTATGTATATTAATAATGCTGCTCAAAGACAAATAAACCTGAACCTACTGCTACTCAACCTTGAGCATCTGCCGATAGACACCTATCCAATATCCTCACAACCACCCATCAAAATATCATTTCACAATGACTGGACCCATAAGATGCTCCAAAACCTTTATACATCAGCTTACATTACAAGTTAAGAGAGTGATTATACAACTTATACCAACAATAATTTGATCTGGGTCTGTGCCCCCTACGTCATGGACATAATGCTCTATATCTAGAAAACCTGTCCTAAAACAGACAAACAGGATAGATGGAACTTAAATAGAAGCAATTTAGTGCAATAATAATAATAATAATAATAATAATAATAATAAGAAGAAGAAGAAGAAGAAGAAGAAGAAGAAGAAGATAAAGAATTATAATAATATTTGTATGATGAGATCATTGGGAGAATATTATTAGATAGTTTAAACTACTTTCACTCAGAGGAAACACTTTTATGAATGTCTATATAGTATAAATGAATAAATATGAATAATCTCACAACAATAACCTCCTTTCCTTTGCTTGTCTTGTTATCTGGTGTTGACCCGAGGAGGATGGGTTCTCCTTTCGAGTCTTGGTTCCTCTCGAGGTTTCGTCCCTTTTAAACAGAGGGAGTTTTCCCTTGCCTCTGTCGTCCTTGGCTTGCTCACTGCAGGCTCAGACACCAGATTCTTTGTAAAGCTGCTTTGTGATGACATCTGTGGTAAAAGCGCTATATAAATAAAACTTGAGTTTAATCTTATAATGAGAAACATTAGATACATACTCAGCATATTTCAGTGTACTAGAAATGTAACGCCAGCCAGTACATCTCAAGCACATCATTGATTTGTGTGCTCAGTACAAGTGCATATATATATATATGTCATGCCTCCGGGTTGCCCTGACACATCCGATCTCCCAAACTCCATGTCCCAGAGTGTTCAACCCGATGACGTCACCCTCACATGTTCCCAGTCACCCAATCACACCTTATTCTCCCGTTCCATCTCTCCTAAATACTGATTACACACACACCTGCTTCTCATCACCCCGAATCCCACACAAGCACACTCACATCACAAAGTTTTGCCAAACCTTTTTTTTTGGAATTCCGGGTGTTTCTCCTGCCTTTCTCTTTGCTACTCTGGTTCTGACTCCCTTTGACTTTGACTCTCTTTGATTTACCCCTTGTTCTGGTTGCTAGTTTGTTTGCCTCTCTGGTCTTCGACCCTGTCAGGCACAAAGAACTTGGCACGATGCGAGCAGAGCTAAAAGCCTGAGGGGTTTTATTTAACAAACAGGTAGCTGAGCACAACAGCAAATAACAAGCACACATATACACAGAGTAACGCCGGGTCCAGAGTCAGAGACAAGCAGGGGTCAGAGCCAGGAGATCAAACAAGCCAGCAACCGAATGCGAAGGGGAATCCAAGAGAATAGTCAGAACACAAAGGATGATCAGAACCAGGGAGAATAGAGCAGACAAAGCCAAAGGGAGAATCGAGAGAGGAAAACCAGAGACAAAGGGAAGGCAGAACCGGAAATCTAGATAGGAAGGGCACAGGGACCACCCTCGGAATTGCAAACAGTATTTGGCAATATTTAGCAACGTGTGTGTGTGAGAGGCGTGTAAATACAGGTGTGAGGTAATGAAGACAGGTGACATTAATCAAAATGACCTACACCGTGACTGATTGGATGACTGGGGACATGTGAGTGTGACGTCATCAGGCGATGCACTCTGGGGAATGGAGTCCGGGAGATCGATGGTGTCAGGGAGACCCAGAGGTGTGACGGGCTCTCTTTTGTCTATCTGCTAACTCTCTTGTATTACCTGTTTGGATTTGCTCCCCTGTTCATCTGATCTCCTGGTTTTTGACTCTGCATTGCTCTTCGGATATGCTTACCTGGAGTTTGCTGTTGTGCTTAACTCAGTAGTACTTAATAGAAGTAGACTAAGTAGGTATATAAATAAGTATAATTAATTTACTTTTATATGTACTTAATTATCTCTAAATGAATCATAGTGGTGGCCCAAAATAGTGCAGTTAAGTACAGTTAGTTCTCTTCAAGTATAATTTTAATAGCACTCATGAGTTTAATAGCATACTAAGTACATAGTTAGTACTAAGTTAGTATACAGTGGGGTGCGAAAGTTTGGGCAGCGTTGTTAATTTTCCTGATTTACCTTTATAAAGCATTGATAGTTTGTATAAAAAAATTCCGTTAAATATATCATATAGGGGACAAACACAGTGATATTTGAGAAGTGAAATGAAGTTTATATGATTTACAGAAAGTGTGCAATAATTGGTTAAACAAAATTAGGCAGGTGCATAAATTTGGGCACCAAAAAAAAAACCTTTAGTAGATCCTCCTTTCGCAGAAATAGCAGCCTCTAAACGCTTCCTATAGCTTCTAATGAGAGTCTGGATTGTGGCTGAAGGTAGTTTAGACCATTCTTCTTTACAAAACATCTCTAGTTCATTCAGGTTTGATGGTCTCTGAGCATGGACAGCTCTCTTTAAGTGACACCACAGATTTTTAATAATATTCAGGTCTAGGGACTGAGATGGCCATTCCAGAACGTTGTACTTGTTCCTCTGCATGAATGCATTAGTAGATTTTGAGCAGTGTTTAGGGTCGTTGTCTTGTTGAAAGACCTAGCCCAGCTTCAGCTTTGTCACTGATTTGTCACTGAAAGACCTAGCCCAGCTTCAGCTTTGTCACTGATTCCTGGACATTGGTCTCCAGAATCTGCTGATATTGATTGGAACCCATGCATCCCTCAACTTTAACAAGATTCCCAGTCCCTGTACTGGCCACACAGCCCCACAGCATGATGGAACCACCACCAAATTTTACTGTAGGTAGCAGGTGTTTTTCTTGGAGTGCTGTGTTCTTTTTCCTCCATGTATAACGGCCCTTGTTATGCCCAAATAACACAGCACCTTATTCCAAAATGAAACTGGCTTGTCCAAATGTGCTTTAGCATACCTCAAGCGGCTCTGTTTGTAAAGTGGGCGGAGAAAAGGCTTCCTCTGCATCACTCTCCCATACAGCATCTCCTTGTGTAAAGTGCGCCAAATAGTTGAACGTTGCACAGTGACTCCATCAGCAGCAAGATCATGTTGTAGGTCTTTGGTGCTGGTCTGTGGGTTGACTCTGACTGTTCTCAACATCCTTCGCTTCTGTTTATTCCAGATTTTTCTTGGTCTGCCACTTCGAGCCTTGACTTGAACTGTGCCTGTGGTTTTCCATTATCTCACAATGTTTCTCACAGTGGAGACTGAAAGCTGAAATCTCTGAGATAGCTTTCTGTATCCTTCCCCTAAATCATGACGGTGAACAATCTTTGTTTTCAGATCATTTGAAAGTTGTTTTGAGACTCCCATGCTGCGCCTCTTCAGAGAAGATGCAAAGAGGAGAAAAACTTACAATTGCCCCCCTTAAATACCCTTTCTCATAATTGGAGTCACCTGTGTATGGAGGTCAAGGGTCACTGAACTTACCAAACCAAATTTGAGTTCCAATAATTAGTTCTAAAGGTTTTGAAATCAATAAAATGACAACAGTGCCCAAATTTATGCACCTGCCTACTTTTGTTTAACCAATTATTGCACACTTTCTGTAAATCATATAAACTTCATTTCACTTCTCAAATATCACTGTGTTTGTCCCCTATATGATATATTTAACGCAATTCTTTTATCCAAACAATCAATGCTTTATAAAGGTAAATCAGGAAAATTAACAACGCTGCCCAAACTTTCACACCCCACTGTATGAACATTGCACACTTTCAGCACATTAACCATACATTCGAGGAAAGCATACTAAGTACACTTAAATGAACTAACTTCGGTGTGCAAACCAATTGTAAATAAACAGAAACTGTGCAGTAAAATGTGCAGAAAGCGCCACATTTCCGTTAAGCTGAGGGCGTGTTTATTTATTGTCACCATGTACTCTGACCAGGGATGTTCAAAGGTTAGCACATGCCACCACATTGCCCACAGACCAGATCCTTTCACTTTCTCTCTCTCTCTCTAGCTCTCCGCTTCGTGTGTCTCTATCGGGCATGCTCGCTCTACGTGCCATGAGCTGTTTGGCCTGAAAACAAGATGTACGAACTGCACAGACCTACTGGCACGTACACATGCTCTCACATGACCGTGTGTGCATGACTGAAAACACACCCAGACACACCTCCAAACACATCTCCACTCACATACGCGCTGAGTTGCTGACTGGCGTTTAGACACCCACACACCTCAGTTATGCATGTAGCTGCAGCTTTACTGCTACAGGATGTGCGGGCTTCGGTTGAAGGCGAGCAACAAGCACGTGCATGCCTGTCAGATCCAGTGGAGTTGATTTAGTCAAATACCTTCACATTGTCCCTGCGTGTCTCGTTCTCTGTGGCAAAGAGCAGACGGAAGATACACAGCACCTGTCAAAAGTCTGGAAGCACTTTCTTAAACCTGACGTAAATTCCTAAATGCCTGGGATTGGTGCCGGAGACAAACAGGAATAGGGAGGTTGATGCCTGTGTGCATTTTCCAAATGAAAGAAGGTCTCAGCACCTGGATAAAAGTAATTATAGTATATTATATTATTGTAGAAGTGGACTTTAATATGTACTTAAGTATCTCTCAGTGAACCTAAGAGGTATCTCAACAGAGTACAGTTCAGTACATTTTATTTTCTCTGTATTTATTTAATTTCAGTATTTATTTATCATACTAAGTACATTGTATATGAAAATAGTTAACTCTCTGTACATTATTCATACGCTGGAGGAAGTATCATAAGTACATTCAAATTAAGTAGCTTCAGTGTACTTTTCTTTCTCCTGGCTTTCTGTGAAGGTATCTCAGGTGGCTGCGTATGAAGCTGCATGAAAGAAGACCTAACGTGTTCGAGTACTAAACATCTAGTTAACAGAAGGACACAGCTGTGGGATTCTGTATGTGATATTTCATATGTGTGGTGGATTTTTACAATAGCACTGAGCATGCCAAAAAGCTGCTATAAGTTAGAAGATAGAAAGCAGTGGTGTTGCTGAGGCATGCTGTAAGCTATGTATTCCTGGCCTTTAAGGAAGTAGCATATTCATAGCACAGTTTGAGCTGGATGATATTTAGATGGCTGGTTAAGCACTATAGTTATTTAGGAGAGGATATATTGTGATATCAGTATCAGAAGGTACTCAGGGTTCCGGTATCAGTATCGGTATTGGACAGCAGCATAGAGTGTGGAGCAGTACTGAGCCACCTCTGATTTAATCTACAATATAGATAGATAGATAGATAGATAGATAGATAGATAGATAGATAGATAGATAGATAGATAGATAGATAGATAGATAGATAGATAGATAGATAGATAGATAGAAGCACAAGATAGTTGTACAGATAGAGACAGAGATACAATATAAAGTATGAAAGTATAAAAACAGAGTCCTTAGTGTCCATGTAAAGTAAAGTATAAAGTATAAATAGAGGTAGTGGTAAACCATTTGCTGAGCAAATTAAGAAGATGGCTGTTGTCAGCCATACAGACAGTGCAAGTATGCAGTAATATAAATAATTTATCAGTGCAAAATGTGTAAACAGTACAGAATGGAGTAGAATAATACAATATAAATAGAAATAGGGCATTTAGGAGGGAGTGTGTGCGGAGATGGGGGTGTGTCCAGAGGAGGGAGTGTGTGCAGAGATAGGGGTGTGACCATCGGAGTGACCGGAATGAAAGAGTGTCACAGAGTTTTCCATTTGCTGTACTGAGAGGAGTTGAACAATCTTATGGCCTGAGGGACAAAAGACTTTCTGAGTCTGTCTGTGGAGCAGGACTGGGACAGCAGTCTGCCACTGAATGAGCTCCTCTGACTGATGATCGTGCTGTGCAGAGGATATATGACCTACATTAAATATTTCCCAATATTTCATGTTTTATATTTTATTTATATTTTACATTGTTCTTCATAAATCCTCTATCGCTCATAATGCAGTGGTCTTTTTTCTTTGACCCAGAAAGTGGCCACCTTTTTTACAGCTAAACAGGCCAATGATCATTTTTTTGATTTATCATTTTTGAACAGCCCAGAGCTCACACTGTGTAGCCTAAATGAGTATGTGAAATGCACTGGCATGTGTCGAGCACTTAGTATTAGTTTATAGCATTGTTTACTACTGTAATATTATGCTGTAGTAATAGAATTACTTACTATTAGGGAGCTTGCCATGTAAAAAAACAACTTTAGAGGCTTAAATAGGCCATTTAAATAACAAGAATCAGATAAAGAGTTACGATGATAGAAAAGAGGAAAACAGCTATTTAGAAGTCATGCATAAAGCTGAAGTACATTTTCAGCACCGTGTACCAGTAACAGTGTACCGCTAGTATGTGTAAGTCTACTGTTTCAGTATTTTTGTGTGTGGGCCACTTGTTGTTTAGTAAAGTACTGTTTAAGTATACTTAGGTGTAAATGAGTAGTAAACTATTAGTACACAACTAGTCTACATTAAAGTTTTATTTTTTTATTTCAACTATACTAAAAGTAAACTCAAAGATATGCTGTTAGTTCACACATGCTTATATCCGCCTTTAGTTTATAGAAGCACATAGGAAGTATACTTCAGGTGTATATAGGTATTACACTTTAAGGACACAACTAGTTTCCATCTAACTCATGATTGTGTACTTGAGCTATTTATAAAGGTGAGCATATAGATACACAGTTAGTTCACATTACAGGCTTCTAGCATAGTTTTTAGTTGATCTAAGTACTCTTTCAGTAAATATGCTCTCAGTAAACTACTAGTTTAGTAGTTTTTAAACTGCAAGTAGACTTTTAGTAAGTTTACATGTTACATGATACAGTTATACAACTTATATTTTATTTTTAGACTTTAAAGCATACGTCTAGGTTTCAGTTTAGGTATTAGTTTTTAGACTTAGTTTTAGACTGCACCTTTAACTGTACTCAGTAAGTTCTGTAAGTAGATTTACATATTTGTATTCTTTATAAACCAAAATGTTTGAACAGAAATTGTACTGGGTGCCAAATATACTTAGATTTTTCTGTGTACTTGTCAGTGTAAGCCAAGTAAACATAGTATACCAGGTATACATATAAGTTTGATTGTTGTGTCACTGTATATCAATGGAAAGTACACCGGTCGTCAACTGAGTGGTTGGAACAAAAACCAGCTGACTGTGATCATGCATTCCTAATAATCAAGGTATGTTTCTTTGGGCCAGCTGGAGTCTGTTCCAGCTCTCATACACTCACCATACATTCTCTTTCTGCTGTGCCGTCAACTTCACAGGGCCCTGCAGAGAGATGGGAGATGAGAGGCGCAGAGAATTCTTGGAAATCTGGATGGATCCCAAAACCAAACTGAAAATCATCCGTCAACAGATGAAATACCTGCTGTTTCAGTGAAACCTAAAATCAGACGCCTGCAGCTGTGTTCTACACATTTAGCTTACATGCTTTTCAGTATGAACTAATTCACCTTTTCACCAATGGTTGTTGAAACACATGTGTTCATCAAGTCCCGCTGTAGTTTGTGGCAGTTTCTTCTCTTTAGTGTTACAAAACACTAAAGTGATTTACAAGCTCATAGCAATGTGTAAAAAAAGTATTGATGATTTTAAGATATTTTAAATTCCTTCAAAACAAAAGTTGAAATATGTTGATTTTAAAAAAAACATTTTTTATTTTTATAATAAACTGCAAACAAAACGCTGTCCTCGTATCACTATCGAAACAGTCAGCTAGAAATGATCTGTTCTAATAACGTTCTGAGAAAATGCAGTGCAACGTTCCATTAATGTTTCAGCAGAAGGTTTTCTTTTGGTTCCCAGAATGTTCTTTCTACTGGTCCGAGAACATTCTCTAAAAGTATCCTGTCATCTCAGGTCTCTGAAACAACTATCCTGAATCGCTGGGAATGTTTATCTTTTGTTATCATGTAGTATAATCTGTGGTCCTGACAACATCCTCACAACCTCCTCTGAACATGCAGTTAGTGTTGTGTCTTAGTTAACACTGAACCTTATTCTGAACCTGAAATTATAAACATCTTTAAAACCTTCTTTAAACGTTAGATTAAAACATTCTTAATAATAATAATAATAATAGGTTACACTTATATAGCGCCTTTCACAAACCCAAGGACGCTTTACAAAAATAAACCAACAAAAAAAAAAAAATCATGAAGAATGAAAATGTTTAGAGAAAAGATGAGTTTTTAAGTGAGTTTTGAAGACGGAAAGAGAGGGTGAAGTGCGTATAGATGAGGGTAGGGAGTTCCAGAGTGTGAGGGCAGCAACACTAAATGACCTGCCACCCATAGAGGAGAGCCTGGACCTAGGAACAGCTAAGAGACCAGAGTCTGAGGACCTTAGCTGACGTGATGGAACGTAAGGATGAAGGAGGGCTGACAGATAGGTGGGTGCTAGGCCGTGTAGGGCTTTAAAGGTCAGGAGAAGGATCTTATAATGGATGCGCTCTGTAACTGGTAGCCAGTGTAGCTGAAGAAGGATGGGGGTGATGTGTGTGGATTTCTTGGTGCGGACTTGGTGCGGTTCTTCTCTTTAAACATAAAATAAAGCATAAAGCTTTCTTTAAAACTTTATTCAGATTTGTAGGTAGTGTTAGCCAAACTTCTGGGAATATTCCCCGTTAGCTGGGACACACAGAGTCTTAATCCATAGGCCATATTTTAGAGCAGGAAGCGACTTTTTCTTATCAGCCTTAAACTTGCTTATTGTCACTGAACACACATATTTATGCAATTGAACAACCTTTGTTGTTTTTTGTTTTAATGAAAAGCATTAGGACTTTTGTGAGTGAAACTGTTCCAAGCTGCGTTTGCTAGTCATGTAGTTGTGGCTTGTGTTATTGATTGTGGCCCCAAATTGTCACTACTGAAGCACCTGCTAAAGTTTCGGTCGTATTATGACTGTGTTGGTCAAAATAGAACATTTAGTCATTGGGGTTAATGTAATAAATGATAAGTTTTAGTAAAAAGATTAAATCCAAAATGTCTTTTAAACTCAGCAGAATGATTCATATTACCAGATTTTAATAATTTCATGATATCACTTCAGTGTATAAGTTTAACAGTACATATATTTTCTCTTGACATCTATAAGTTCTATTTATCTGTTGCTGTATTGTTGTTGGTATTTGCCGTTTGTGAACCATACTGATACCAAAAGCTTAGCTTCCTTTCATCATTTGTTACCCTCTGGGAAAAGCTGCATTCCCGGAATGGAGACTGAATTTTGCACATGTATGAGAGGATCTGGGTCCTGGTAAGGGATTCCATCAGGGGTATATCAGGCAGTCGTGGGGACCAGCCTTGTGGGTTGCTGGTTCAATTACTGAACTGACAGTAACAACTTAAGGGCCCTTGTGCAAGGCATCTGCTCCCCGGGTCCCGTGGATCGGGCTGCCCACCATTCCGGGCAAGTGTGCTCGCTGCCCCCCAGTGTTAACTAGTGTGTGAGTAGGTGGGTGTTTCACTTCAAGGATGGGTTAAATGCGGAATACGTATTCCTCTGTGTGAAAATCACAAATGGCTCAAAAACTCTCTACTCGAGGATTGGCCTCACTGATTTCGATTTATAGCTGTAGGTTAAAGGTTAAATACCTTTAGGCTATTATTGGTTAGGAGAGTTGACCACCTGGTGAAACAACACCTAGACAACACCTAGACCTAGTTCCTAGACTACACCCCTCGTGTATAATCTTTAAGGGAGGTAAAACAGGCTATAAAACTGTGCGTTTCCAGACCAGGGCTGAGGGCCAACAGTGATCGCCTCGTAATAAACTATAACCAACCCCTCAGCCTTCACACATTTAATCAATTGAGATATTGTGATTAGAATGTAAATATTACAAAGATACTTACAGTTTACAGTATTACTAAAATGCCTGTTTTAACCCATATGCCCTTGCATCCTTGGGCCATTCAGTTCTCAGGCACTGTCCAATAGGCCAATGTGTCAACCAAATTTCCACGACAGCATGAGAGAACCAGTCATCCAAATAAAGGCAGCGTACAGGGCTGCTGTGACCAACAAGGTCATGAAAACAGCAGGTACGAGAATATTGGTCAGCACCGGTGAGGGGAACCACTCTGTCTAAGAGAACAGCCCTCACCTCTGCTGTTCCTAGGGAAGAGAGTGTTTGTGCTGTAAACATAATTCAGAGCATGAGATGGATAAAGGAACATGTGGCTACAGTAGGCCGCACCACTGCTAACCAGATGCACCATTCCAAAAATCACGTTTCCATAAGTTTCCCTACACCGGAAATGCAGCCAGGGGATTTGGGGGTTTTATTCTGCTCAGTTTAGGTGGAACTGTAGGGAGTTCCCAGCACTACATCCATTTGCTTGGCCATATTAAGTGTTCCTGTTCAGGCAGATTTGGCATCAAAATGATATCTAACCATTTTCATATTCTCCTCAGATAAAAGACGCACACTCACACTAAGCCTTTAATCTAACCAAATGAACCATTCCAGAGAATCATGCCACCCAGTCGGTCTGTTTTAGCTGTATCCTTGGATGAGATGCCCTATAAGAGACTGAAAGTAGAAATAATTTACTAATTCCAGAACACCAATGAAATATTTCACCTGTGTGCAGCATATTGCAAATATGCTTCTCAAACTACTGACCCTCGTTTGCCCCACCTGCCATATTGTCCTGCTTTTTGGCAACTGGTGGACGTGTGTGGAGGCTCATAGGAACCATCGGAGTCACAATAATAGAGACTGTGTTGACTGTAAATAGCTGTCCATGGTCAGGTATGGACATTATATGTGTTTGCATCCAGTAGAGACTAATGGGGCCCTAGGGAATAATTAACAGGGGGTCCCTCCCACCAGTATCTTTGACTCAAAGCTTAGAAATATATAGACTTTAAGCTATGATAAGTTATAAACTGTAAAACTAAACAATCTAAAAAGGTACAGCTCGAAAATAATTTACATTATTTAGATATATATTATGCTGAATTTGCCAATGCATGTTTAATAACGAGCATCTGCTTACAGCGTCATGTAACACAATGTAAGACCAGCACTGTTCATCTACAAGAATCTACACACTCTGAATAGGTACTTGATTTAGCTTCCTAAGTTGAGACACTTATGATATATATATATATATATATATACATTTCAGCTCAACTTGTCTTTTATATAACCAGAAATGCTTGAGGCCTACATAGATCAGCCATCCAGGATTTCCTCAGACTGTCCAGGTTTTGGTTGCCTGCCAAGTTACTTGTAAACAAAGACTGGTTTGATTGCCCTTAATGCAGGTGACTGTTGGTAGGATGTTTATGCACAGATTGGCTTGAAGATGAGAGTTGAGATAAGGTGGCTGAGGTTAGCAACCCTAGCTCCACTCCAGCATAGTTTACCACTGATTGCAGCCAAAACCATGCAAAATCAGCCATGAAATTTGCTGTGAGGCTAAAGTGGCTAATAAGTTCATTGGGTGTGTTATTTCTTGCACATGCAGTCGTGCATAAAAAAGGTCAAAGTTATGTCACTTTTTCTGAAACAAGGACATACATCAAATGGACAAATGTATTGGGACACCTACACATTAAACTCCACAGTGTCTGTGGGAGTTTTTGCCCATTCATCCAGAAGAGCATCTGTGAGGTCAGGCTCTGAGGTTGAACTAGTAGCATTGCCCGCAATAGCAGTTTAGTACTATATAATTTTCTTATTCCACTTAACAACAGTCAACTGGTGCATCATTTAAGGTGAAATGGGCGTATTCAAACAGGAAGCTGTTAGAAGTAGTCTGATGCACCAGAATGTAACTGCGGCACCACTCAAGGAGGAACAGGAAAAATTAGACGAGTAGCTTGTGATAAGAAGCTAACTTCAGCTTCATGTCAGGCACAAAGTACTTACCAAATATGAGCTAACTTATGCAGACTGTTTTGCTAACAAAACTAAGCATCACTGGGGGAAGCTGACAGTTGTGGTTTGCTCTTAGCAGCTCCAATGTTTGCAATACAATGATACCACTTTCACTAAGGAAGATTTGAACAAAGTAAAATACGCCTCCACTATGAGTAGAAGTTCCTCCCTTTAGACCTCCACTGTCCGGTACCAGTTCTAAAGTACTTACTCTCAATTAGGCTCCAATTAGCTTACTGAGTTACTGTACACCAACACACTACTTACAGTACACTAACACATTACACTTACTGGGTTACTGTACACCAACACACTACTTACAGTACACTAACGCATTACACTAACAAGTTACTGTACACCAACACACTACTTACAGTACACTAACGCATTACACTAACAAATTACTGTACACCACTGGTTCTGAGGCCATTGTTGAAGCTACTCTGGCTGGTATTATTCTTATAAGGTGCTACTTGACAGAGTGAAAGGGAGTTAAATCTGAACAGCTTGTCTCCGGTTTTCTGACGGAGGCAGCCCTCAGAAGAGCCCTTTAAGATACTTAACAAACTAAGTTGCTTATTACCAATATGCACATCATCTAGCAACCTAACTCCTCATATGTGTGTATACATCAGGTATGTTATGGTTTATAACTCTGTGTATAGTTAGAAAAATGATAAAGGCTACCCTCATGTTTACATAAGTGCTTTCTGGCATATTCCTGGTTACACATCAACAAAGAAACACAACGAGAGGTGGAACTGAAGCTCAGTCTGTGGGGCCTGCGTGGACAGAGCATAACAGTATTGGCCTGTATCTGGAGCGTAACTATGAAAACAAAGATAGTCCTGTCTCTTCTTAAAACTCAGCAGTGTAAATATTATGGGCTGCCATGCTGCTTTGTCTCCCATCGTGACCCTCCAGGGTGAGGGAACAGGATAGAGTTTACATTTTAGCAGCAGTGAACGAGCACGAGGACAAAGAGGGTCATGAGAAAAGCTTGTTCCGCAGGTACGGGAGTTCTGACGGTGAAGAATGAGTTTAGCTTGTTTGTCCTCTAGTTAATGGACACTCATATTACAGGATCATATCTGGAAGGAGAGAGAGGGAGACAAACAAGAGCAGCGGAGCATTTCTTTTCATGTTTTATGTGTTGTGATATTTGTTTAAAGAACCGTTTGCATTGTTTGGCTTTTTTAAATGTGTTAATTCCTTTAATCTTGGCTATCACTTCTTTGCTACGTCTGGAAAGCACTTTGGTGAGAGGTTAGTTGTTTTGAATGCATGTTAAAGATTACTGACTCAGTCAGTCACTCAGTCACTCATTCACTCACATAACTAGACCCTATGAAGCCATGTGATACCCTACGATAAACACCATCTTTCTTTTAATGGAAATATAGATGTTTAATAAATACCATAACATAGCAATACATGCCTCATAATTTATGCTGTAGTTGCACCAGCCTTCTGGAGTCAACTGACAGGAATGAGACTTGGTGGGTTTGTAATTGTGAGACATGCAAATGATTCCAGTTGCCCGTTCGAACGAGCATGTGACGCCTTATCGCTGTACCTGGCAGACCCAACAGCCATACCCTCCATGAGTCATCCTGTTAGTGCACCATTGGCAGATGGCGGGCCGAAGCAGGACTCCATGCACACAGGCCGTAATGAGACTGCCCTTAACACCACGTCAGCATCACCAAACACTGCAATGGTGTCGTGCCAGACTGTCATGGAGTGTCTCAGAATGACAGTGGGTCATCTTTATTCACAAGTCTGCTTTTGTATTGGTGAGGACAACCAACGAATCAGTGTGTGGAGGTACCGTGGTCAATGCCAAGATAAACGGTTTGTTGTCACACATCACATGTCCAGAGGACCTGGTGTCACTCCACCTCCATCCCTACTGCACCGTCTCCAGGATCACAGGGCACCATTAGGTTAGACTTTATGGAGATCTTATACAGGCAGAACTCAAAGACAAGGTTGCACTCACTGGACTTCTTCCAAGCCTGCTCTCTCAATCAATCAAAGGCAATTAGCCAATCCAATCCATCGAAGACGCTCCCCCTGGAGGAGCTTAAACATCCTCTACTGCTAAGTAAGGTACTCTGGGTCAGCAGAGCAACAGCACATGGTGCAACATGGGCAATGTTCACACGCTCGAGTTACAAGAACAGACACCGTGTATCTTCAGCGAGAAGAAGGGAAAACATCCCTGACGTGACACGATAATCCAATGCAATTTGCTGAAACAATGGCCGTCAGTATGCAAAGGGTTTAGTGCCTGATCTTTGAAACAAATTTATCTCACATGGAGCTGATAAGTCCGCAGCGTGCAATCTGCCACTCATTCCTCAGCCCTGCTTGGAGCTTTGGGCAACAGCTTTATCTCCACAGGAACCTTGAGCTCCAACTCATTCAAGCTTTAGAAGCTCCGTAGAAGCCACAGTCTGTCTGTAGCATCTGAACTGTATTAAATATGGGAATATGTTATTATAGCTACATATAATTATGATGTTAGTCTTGTCTTTTAATATCATTCTTTTTTTCTGCTGTTTTTTTTCCACATAACTCGGCCCACAAGTTCATATTATCCCATTAAGAATACATGGTGTGGAAAACTACACGCCCATCTACTTTACTTCTGCTTGACTGGCAGATGCCGTTTCTGACACACAATCTTAGGGCAGAACCCCAAGCAGAAATCCAGCATTGGCTCAACCCGCACTCATTCTTGTTTGCTTTTCCATCCCTCTTTCCTCACATAGAGTATCATTTATTTTTGGACCCATGCAAACTCTATTGTATCCTTTAACCTCCAGCCAAAATGCATGTACTCTCTCAGGACAGGTCCCCAAACTCAAACTCCACTCTCTCAGTCATACTGACCCCCACTTCTCTGTGCACTTCTCTGTGTATCGTTTATTCATCCCTCTTTCTTTTCATAGCAACCACAGCTTATCCACACTCTAGCAAGAAGTGGGAGGAGTTGAAATGAGCAGTATGGTAGTTATGGCTAATGTCAGCTTATGGCTGTTGTGTCAGCTTATGGCATCTGTGTGACAACAAAGCGTTCATCTTGGCACTGAAAGAAACTAGCCTCAACATACGTTATTTTCTTTCTAATGTAATCCTCTGAACTCTGCTATTCTCATATGGTCTCAACTAAGCTCTAGCAAATGGCCTGTTGTTGTGGGGAAAGTGCGATGGTTTCTTTTGTTACAGAAAATGTAAATTGTCTCCCCACCTATGGAGTGGCTATGCAGTTTATATGAAAATGACCTACTGTCTCCCACCTTAAGGTGATAACCATCAGCTGATCACTCTCCCTTATCTGTTTGAATGCCAACTATAACCCTTTATTGTGTGATGACCATCAACCCCCCCAGTGTTGATACTCCAAGTACCCTCATCTTCACTCAATCCTACTCCTCCTTCAACTCCTCTCACCTTCATCCTTTCCCCTCCCACAGTTTCCAATGTATATAAGGTTCTCCCAAAATACCCCTAGTCAGACAAGACCAGAGAAGACTGGACTGTGCCAGACTGGACCAGACTGGACAGGACTGACAACCTAAGCCTGGTGCCCATGCATGATTCTTCATGCACATGAATAAGACTAGATTTTGTCGTGATCGACCGAGTTGTACCCGAATTTCTAACAATTTGGTGCCGTGACCCGGATGGCATGCTGAAACCTACTTGTCTCCTGACTCTTCTTGAAGACCCGAATTTCTAACAGCACTGACCACGGTGCCTCCACACACAAATTCTTTGGTGGTCTTCACGAAGACAAAAGCGGTCTCATCACTGAAGATGATTCTGAATCAGTCCATGACAGTCTGGCATGACGCCATTGTCTTTGTCTTTGGTGACGTTGACGTGGTGTTACTTGCAGTTGTCGTAGCGGCCTGCATGCATGTAGTCCTGTAGTCCTCGTGTAGCCGTCTGCTCGTTAAATGGGCATGTGATAGAAACATGTGGAATGGTTTGTTATATCATGATCTACGTTCAGGAATTTCCTTCATTCAGGCCCATTCACTCGCTCACTCTCTTCTTTATTGATCCTCACTGATTACTAGAAAAGCATACCTCAGCATCATGTTATAAAGACTGTGTCCAGCAAATATCAGACTGATTACTCAAACATTCAACATGACATAATACAGCCCCCACAGATATGCTGCTGGTCCAGGAGCCTTTTAGATTCTAAAATAACAGCTGAGAATATGTAGTTATTATGAATATAAAGTTTTACTGTCTGTATTAAGTGATGTGTATATGTCCCCAGTTTTATGTTTCATACTGAAATTACTGAATCACATTTGTGGTGAGGTTTCACATTTCATGATCCATTAAATCTCCTATAGAACCAATGAGTCAAAACAAATTGTGAGGTATATTGGTGTGGTATGTAAATAGGCTACAGCAGGGTTTCTCCATCTGTGGGCCGCAGACCACCAGTGGGCCATGAAGGACTCTCAAGCATCCTGTGAACTTCTACTCAGGCAGTAGTTTGTTGTGGGCCAGAAACAGCATATATAACAATATTAGTGTTATATTAAATATATTCATATAAATATGCGCATATTAATGTATACATGCACAAATAAATATGTCCCCTGCGCAGACTAGTTACTGGATAGCCACTGATGAAGAGGTTGCTTGGGGTGCTATCACCGCTAAGTTTGCATTTGGACATATCATTTATCAACTGTATTCATAAAAGCTGATTTTAGTTTTCTGGTGGGCCGCTGTTCTTTGTATTGGTGGACCAGGTGGAAAAGTATGAGAGCCCTACAGCACTTTTTCTGGAAATGATGGATGCTGCAATATAGCGCAGCATACAATCGACATAGAGCTTGTATGCTGCCAGTATGTGGATGGATATCACAGCTCTAGCATGTGATGGCATGGGCCACTTGTACAACCCCTTAACTCCTGGATGATTCTGCACTTTGGCAGCAGCAAAGGAGCCGAGCATCCCTCACGGGTGTGCACTTAATCTGCTGGGGACAGATTTTCGAAAGCTATCTGATCAGATTTAGGCATCTGGGATTGGATTAACTGGCACATCTGGGGTTTGTTTAAATTCCAGTAGCTGAAATCCGAGTGGGTAGCTTCATAAAAGCTGGCCTACCACGCTGAACACGTGTATTACTAATCTAATGAAGCCGGCTCTCTGTGAGAGACCTGCTGTGTCTTTGCAGACGGAGGGGGTGGGGGGTAATGGTAGAAGCTCCTCCGCTTGTTCCCTAAGTGTCTGAACCTGTCACTTCTTCCATTTCGTCTTCTCTTCCTTAGGGGCACCTTTGCACAAAAACAGACACAGCCTTCTTTCTACTGGCCTGGTCCTCGGAGCCACAGCTTTACATACCGAGTAAGCGTAGATGCAAATGGCTGAAATATTTTTCCACTGCCGAGGCACGTTCCTCACGTCTCATCCAAACACAAGCAGAACACTTTGACTGAATTTCAAATCACTCCCTATTCCCTATGAAGTGCACTATGTAGGTCACAAAATGGCTTATACACCCAAATTGTGCAAAAGTCAATCTCATGTGTCTCATCATCAAACTAAATAGTAGCACCCAAAAGGAAGTGTTGGATTGCAATACTCTGCAGAAGGAAGATACCAGGTTAGAAAGGAAGGTTACCAGGACTTATACATGATGATAAATTGAGAATGTTTGTAATAGTGCGTGGCCCACAGCCCCTGCAGGGTGCAGGAGTGGTGAGTCACACCCTATGGGTAGAGTCGGGCGAGAGGTCTAAGGGCCTGGAAAAAGTTGGTCGGTACGAGAACTAAGATGTTTCCCCTTGACCTTTTTATTTACATGGCACTGAGTGAGAGATCATATACATAAAGATCTCTCACTCAGTACTCTTAGCTTCGCCGTCTAGGCAAAAGTGACCATTTATCCATGTTGCACAATGTTATATTCCATTAGCCCCTCCCCCAGAATATACCATTCTTAACTTGGGTAAAACAAGGACAAAGAATAAAAACATTTTAGGGGCAACCAGTAATTATCCACTTCACAGCTAATACATTCATTTTACAGGTCATGACTTCATTATCGTTATCCTTATACGATGTGCACATACAGGGGTTGGACAATGAAACTGAAACACCTGGTTTTAGACCACAATCATTTATTAGTATGGTGTAGGGCCTCCTTTTGCGGCCAATACAGCGTCAGTTCGTCTTGGGAATGGCATATACAAGTCCTGCACAGTGGTCAGAGGGATTTTAAGCCATTCTTCTTGCAGGATAGTGGCCAGGTCACTACGTGATGCTGGTGGAGGTTCGTCCTTCTTGGTGGTATGCTGACATTACCCTGGATACCGTGGCTCTTGATACATCACAAAGACTTGCTGTCTTGGTCACAGATGCGCCAGCAAGACGTGCACCAACAGTTTGTCCTCTTTTGAACTCTGGTATGTCTGGTGTGTGTGCATTGCAGTATTTTGAGCAGAACTGTGCTCTTACCTGCTAACTGAACCTTCACACTCTGCTCTTACTGGTGCAATGTGCAATTAATGAAGACTGGCCACCAGGCTGGTCCAATTTAGCCATGAGACAGGTGTTTCAGTTTCATTGTCCAAACCCTGTATCTATTTAGGATCAATCATAGCACAGTTTCTGTGCCTCCCTCTCCTTCTGTAGGGTTAGACTAGCTCAAGTAAGTAAAAGGCTGAGTTTCACTCTTGTTACTCTTTTACACCATACGGGTAAATACTAGTCACAGGTGAGCATTGGTAAGTGTACACATATT
This sequence comes from Prochilodus magdalenae, assembly GCA_024036415.1. Classification (NCBI taxonomy): domain Eukaryota; kingdom Metazoa; phylum Chordata; class Actinopteri; order Characiformes; family Prochilodontidae; genus Prochilodus; species Prochilodus magdalenae. Next base: position 104,161 of record JAMWET010006025.1, read on the forward strand.
AAAATATACCCTGGTGATGTGTGGCTCTACATCATCACACTGTTATGGGCAATATTTACTGAGCTACACATACAGAAGTAGTGTCTCTCAAGATGGCGCCGAGCCGTCATGTCGCCTGTCATTGAGGTCCCAAATAGCGAGAATATACTGGTCAGTTGACTTGATGAGGTCGGCACCCCACTGACCGTTCGCCACTGTTGCTCCACCCTCAGACCACCCATATAACTGTCCTATACAGAATTTCTAACTAGTTCTGTAGTCTCCTCACACTGATTAGAAATGCTCACAGACTTTTATTTTTGAAAATAAACAAATAAATATCACAAATGCTTCAGAGGAAAGAAATAAGGCCTGGTATAAAATGATCTAGCTGACAATGCTGCTGACCCTAATGAATATTTTAAAGACAGGAAATCAGTAAATTATAAAAAGTTCATTTGTCTAAGACCCTGCTTAATCACTGAAAGGGCGGCCAAAAAACGCTGAGCAATACACTAATAGACCACCAGCTTTACCACTGGAGGGACAACGGTGGTCTTTCATCATTATAGGTCCTTGTGATGATGTGAGGCATTGCACACATCACAGAATACCCAAAGATTATGTATACTTACCTGTACACTGCTCAACCGTATGGATATGGGTCAAAAGGCAAGTGTAGGGTTCACCTTAGCTTTACCTACCTGGGGAGTCCAACCTCTGTATAAGAGAACGGGAGAACAGAAGGACGCACTTTATCAGTCCTACACGGTCAAATGACTTCAGTTTGTTGATAACGCTGATATCGTTGGTTCTAAGTTCCTTGTTTAAGTTGAATAAACCTCATTTATTTGCTTGTAAGGAATTGAAGGAATTTTATTTTTTTAGGTTGAACCAATGAAAAGCTTCTTTACAGTGTAACCCAGTGGATGTGTTTATTTATCCCTTCAGACATGGAACAGAAATGTAATCAGATTTACATACTGTGGACCGTATTACCACCATACCCCACAACCCTCACCTGGTGTTGGTTTCTGTTATAAGGCCTCTATGAAGTGAAACATAATTTCAGGGATTCCTTTGAAACCAGCTTTAGTTGGAAGCCTGATAGCAAGAGGATTCTGGACCACTGTTGGTCCAGTAATGACAAAGTTGGCGTTCCACTGGAGTTTGGCTTGGTTAAGCAGCATATTAGACAAAACACCATCTTCCATCTTCCAATTTATTGATTCCTCCATTATTTTTTACTTTTGCTAGGCTGTAAATAAGTTCAATATTGTTTTTGTTAAATACTTACATTACATTACTTACATAAGTTATTTTATATCAGACCTAGTTCCTATTTTTTTCCTTTCGGTTGTTTGTAATATGTGTCTTAGTTCATTGTCTGAAACGAATGCTGTACACATTTAAAATCTGTTTGAGGAGATTTAACACTGGTTTACTTTGAGTGGTCTGAGGGCGGACCAGCAGTGGCAAACAGTCAGTGGGGTGCCGATCTGATCAAGCCAGTGAATGATATATGGTTGCCATGGGCGTGGTAGTGGGGGGAAAAGTGGACCTGACTACCCAGGGCCCGAGTAGGGAGAGGGGCCCATTTTTTTTGCTCACGTTCCTCGTGTACTTGCATGGATAGGGGCCCACTGACATTGAGAGGGCCCAGAATTTGCTGCTACGCCCCTGATGGTTCCTATCTAGGGAGCTGTACCTCATTGCTTTTAAGATTGGAGGACTGGGAAAATAGGATGCACAAAAGTAAAGAGTGTACTAATTAGTTTCTGTATGAATAGCTTGTGGTTGTACTTTGACTGGGAACAGAACAAACAATTGGGTAGTGTCTAACTTTTGTGTGGTACACCATGTCTGAGAGGGAGCTATTAACCCAGAGAACCCCATCAAGGCCGAGGGCCGGTTCAGGACTTCCCCCGGCCTGGGTAAGTACACAGGAGTGTGTCTCCTCTCTGAAGGTCAGGCTCTGGTTAAACGTTTAACTGTTATTGACATTGCTTCTACTGTTTACAGCACGAGGCGGCTAACTGCATATCCAGGGCAAACAGGGTTATTTTTTAACGGCCAGATCCTGGTCATGCTCATGACCATAAGCCTAAGAGCAGGGTAACCCGAGGCCCCATCATTCATTCACAGTTCCAATGACGGAGAGCGCAAGCTCACAGCTAAGTGTTTACATTGCTTTTAATAATTGAACAGGCTCAAATAAGGAGCAAGGTGTGCTTACAGTAGGCTGAAGGCTCAGAAGCTGAAATCATCAACCATCTAACCATCAGAAAATGGAAGCTCCCCTCATAATTCCACATTACTGCATAATGAAATGGCTAAGATGCGAAGACTTATGGTTTAGTGTGGAATTATCTGTTCTAGAGCGATTTACTGAGACAGAATCGATCATGGTGGTAGAATCCAGAGCTCTAAAAGAGGTTTGTGGCCTAAACCCTGAATATTAGGACACCAAATATGTAGACAAATTCTGCAAATCAATAAATAGTTTCTATAAAATGGTAAGAATAAATTATATAATTGCATGTATAACTAACAAAAGGAGAAAATAATGAATAATTAATAAACTCATTCCAAGCAGTCCCAAAGCCACCAATCACATGAACAACACATGGACTGCAATATTGCACTAGAGAGGTGGTGCTGTATTTAGATGGTTAGTCAGTCGGCCTCATCTGTGAGCCGGTACACCACAATTAAACCCACTAAAGGCAGATCTAGCACACTGCAGTAATTTACAGTCATGATAATTAATTAATTTTGTGAATAGATTTTGTCTATCATTGCAGGGTTTCTAAACCTGTGGACCATGGACCACCAGTGGACCATAAAGCATCCTCTAGTGGCCTGTGGGCCTGTACTCAGGTGGACACAGAGGTTTATAGCAGACTGGAAACGACATATATAACGATATAAGCTTAAGTATATCAATATATGTAAATTTATATTAATGTACACATGTACAAATAAAAACACTGGAGCAGCTGCAGGGTAATTAAACGTCTCTAGTTTGAGGCAATTAAAGCCTCTAGGTAGCCACAAATGGAGAGGTTTCATTCGGATGCCTTCGCATCTACTTTGTTTGAATTCGGATGTATCATAATTTTATTTCCCAAAAAGCTTGAAAACCCCTGAAATATTGAATGTTATTTACCATGAATGGGACTGTGTTAAACCATCTATAGTGGGTGAGTGGGACAAATGACAAACCAAGGACCCATATAAGTTCACCAATTATTTTAGGTTATTATTGAATATCAGATATACAGGGTTTGGACAATGAAACTGAAACATCTGGTTTTAGACCACAATCATTTATTAGTATGGTGCAGGGCCTCCTTTTGTG
>JAMWET010006025.1:115000-240907 GCA_024036415.1 Prochilodus magdalenae
AGCTGAAATCTCGGGCATTTCAAATGCTGCTTTCGCCACTTCGTTTTCTGTCGTGCTGAAACAGCAAAATGAGGTGAGATGAGGTGAAAGGGGGACAGCACGGTGCACGGTGCTGGAGTAAAACAGAGGGATAAACAATGGGAGAAAGACTGTCACATGCCTCTTGAGCCAGAATCGCATTTTACTAAAACTTCAACATAACTCAAAGCATAAGAGACAAAGCTTGGACAGTTTAACGTAAAGCCAAATGTACACACTTTTCCACAGATTAATCCAAACCTCTGCATAATTCAGTGACCAGGCATTAAACAAAGACATTCAGGGTTCTTTGACGTGCAACGATGGTTATCTTTGTAGAGTGTTGGTGATGGAAACGAGGGATGACATACGGCTGTATTCAAAATCGCATACTACATGCTACTCGTGTACTAAAGCCACCTAACAGTAGTATGTAGTATGCAGTATGTGACCAAATTGAAGATTAGTAGTGCACTAAAGATACCAGGAGGTAGTATACATTAGGAGCTACCTTAATGGTATACCGTATCCCATCATGCTTCGTGGCATCACCAGCTCTCAGCATGTTTCAGTCAGGGAAAATGGTGGTGGGTGACACTGGGGGTAAGAATGTGGGTGTAGTGATTGTAGGGGAGGTCTGTTTTTATCAGGACGAGCCTCAGAAAGTTAAAGTACAGGTCTGAAGTAAAAGTACAGGTTTGAAGATTATTTAAAGATGAGCTCACTTTGGAGGATCAGTTTTACAGTGAAATAGCCGAGGCTAGCTAACAGCATTAGCAGCAGCTAGCTCTAAACAGTGGATACAGTAATAACAGCTCTGAGGTAAATGTGAGTTAACTGGTCATGTGACCATATTAGTACACTACACTGTAGGTCAGAACTTGTTACTGTACTGTATACCACACACAGGGGGCGTATACAGTGTGCAGTACATGCTACTGTAGTTTAGTGGTGTGTAATTTTGAATGCAGCCAATGTCTACAGCTACCGCCATTCTACATACCACCTAAACAACCAGTGAACCTACACATGCTTTCTGAGTGTATTATGTTATATGTAATGTTGATAATGGTAAAATAGTGCACACAACTCTCCACCATGAATCTGGAAAATAGGTGTATTAGGTAATAAGTCTTGTGCATCAGGCAGCATATTGTTGCTGTACAAAGAAAAAAAGTTTCTAAAATGGCTACTTTACAGAAGAGGGCAGCAACGTAATTTCATTTTAACGTACGTCAAAAGAACCCCACTTATTTTCGAAATTTTTGTCCCATTTTTGCTGGCCCATTCATCACGAAATGTTCACACAGTGTAAACAGCAGCTGCTGTGTTCAAATTATACTTAAAAGTAAAAATCAACAAAAAGAAATTTCACTGAACAACAGTGATAATCTAAAGAATGAATTCAACCTTTGGATATATGGTCTCCATCACCACATTCCGACAGCACATCCCTGTAGGATTGTGCATTTCACATCAAACTGCTTTAAATGACTTTCTTTACACTATACATTTACATTACATTTACGGCATTTGGCTGATGCTCTTATCCAGACCAGCTTACGAGGTTATCCGTATTACACGTAGGCCAGTGTAGTGCTAGGAGTCTCGCCCAAGAACTCTTATTTGTGTAGCACAGCTACCCAGAACCGGAAATCAAACCGTCATCTCCCAGATGGGGTGGTACTTCCTTGGTTGGTGGTGATGTTATCCTCTAAACCACACCAACCACTATGACCATTTATGGATGCAAAAACAAAACAAAACACGTAGATTAATTAAGGGGATGCCCCTTTAACCCAAATAAGAAAAGCATTTGTACCCACCAACACAAGTTTGCACAGGAGCTGCTGGGCTAATGTAGTTCACAAGTAATGAAAGGCCCCAGAATGCCACCTGAACATGGTGCCTAAACCACTGCACACCGGCTTTCAACAACGGCAAGTCAACTGAGCTGGTGAATAATCTCAGAGGGACTTGGTCATGTGGCCTCTGAAACAGTGATAACATTGGCAATCTGTAAAAATGCACAAGAGTTTGCTCAGTAGTTAAAATGGTGTGGTTGGTGAAGCGCACTGGTTAAAACTGCTGCTCTCCAAGCAGGGGATCAAGGTATGTATGGTGGAATGGACAATTTGATGGAGAGGCTAGTCAACAGGAAGCAACTACACACAAAGAAGGAATAAGGTACACCCCCAAAAATGTTGTAGCTCCCAAAGTGGTTTGATTTTGGTTGAACAGGGTTAATGTATGGGAGTATACATGCTTCTCTCCAATTTCCCAATTGGCCCAAAGTCCCAGGTATGGTGATAACATCACTGTATTTTAGCGACTTGCTAATCGGCAGGGTATAAACCTCCACTAGCCTCTTAGCTGTAGAACTAATGAGGCAAACTTTAGAGGTACAAGGAGGGCATATTTATATTTTTGAATTTACACTTTTTATGTTGTTTATATTCATATTTAGTAACAGTAATCTGCACTATTAAAGCTAAACAACAGTTCATAAAGCATAATGGTGACACATGCTGATTGGAGTAGCCACTGAATGCAAGCACTGTAAATGAAAATGTAAACCATAAAGCTGGACCTTTTTGCAAAACTGTTCCTTTAAGGAACTAGACGCAGGACTGCATTGGTCAAACCATCATAATGCTGCCCTCATGCCAACAAATTAGGAACGTGTTCTGTTGTGACTATAACACAACCTATACACCACAGAGCTCTTCCCCGCTGACCCTTTAAAATTCTGAAAGACACGAAGTGGACCTAAAACATGTATGAGGCCAGTGCTCACAGGCCTGTGTGATAAATAATGAATTATCCTCGCTTGAGTTGACGTTGGGCTTGAGCAGGACTCAGAAACAGAATACAAAATCACTCGCTTCGCTCCCAGCAGGAAAATAATAATTTAATATCTCTGTTTATCCAGCTGCAAAATAACGATCCTAAACCAGTCTGAGGAAATTACACATCTTTAAAAACTTGTTTACTCCTTTCCTTTGCACTGATAACGACAAGTCCACAAACAAGCAGAGGCCCTGAGGTTTGCTGACGGTGACGTAGTAGATTGTTCCTGAAGTTATGATGATCCAAATACGCGAAAGAGCTATATCCCTGCCTGGTGGTAAATAGGTTCTCGTAATCCATGAGAACTGACACAAACAAAATCATGTGTGTCCACAGAAAAGCACATTCAGAAATAAATGTAAGTGGCAGTTACCGGAATGCAACTGCTCCAGCTTTTAAGGTGGATTGGAAAATGTGGTAGCACCGGAATGTAACTGCTGCAGCATTTAAGGTGGATTGGAAAATGTGGTAGCACAGGAATGTAATTGCTGCAGCATTTAAGGTGGATTGGGAAATGTGGTAGCACAGGAATGTAACTGCTGCAGCATTTAAGGTGGATTGGAAAATGTGGTAGCACCGGAATGTAACTGCTGCAGCATTTAAGGTGGAGTGGAAAATGTGATAGCACCACAATATACGTGCTGCGACATTTAAGGTGGAACAGAAAATTGGTTGGCACCAGAATGTACATGCTGCAGCATTTAAGGTGAGGTGAGAAAATAAGTTAGTTCTAGATTAAATTAAGGCACCTGAAGCTTCTAAGAGACGTTATGTTTTATGATAGGCTTGTGACAGACATAACAGCTTATATGTGACCTCTAACGACCTATTGAATAGGCTGCTGCTCATATTCATAGTGAGGGGTGATTCCAGAACCTCTCACCAAACTGATCTTACCTACTGGAAATCAAACAGTGACTGGTGGTTTGCTCTGTCATGCAGTTCTGCTGATAGTTAATCTAATGTATAAGGACCTCTTGAAGTCCTAACAACAGAATAGTAAAAGTGTTGGGATTACTGAGGAGTTTAAAATGCAAACACAAATCTGTAGAATAAAAGGTGTAAAAAAAATTTTTTGGTTCCTAGAAATAATTAGGCTGTCTCTGAGCGACAAAGGCCCTGAGGGTTCCTCACAAACAAAATCACACAAGACATGACTGTTGATCCAAAAACACCTGGGAGTTTGGGGTTAGAGCTTAAACAATAAGCCAGGAAGATGCACAGAATGAATAAAATAATATTCTAATCCAAGAGTGAACCAAGATTCATAATAAAATAAAATAAAATAAAATAAAATAAAATAAAATAAAATAAAATAAAAAATAAAATAAAATAAAATAAAATAAAATAAAATAAAATAAAATAAAATAAAATAAAATAAAAAATATATAAATAAAATAAAATAATAAATAAATACAATAAAAAATAAATAAAATAAAATATTTATCTTCTGTGAAATTGTTTACTGCTGTCATCAAATCTTCATTGACAAGGCAAAAAGCCACAAGTGACATTTTATCATGGGGTGTTCTTTAAACCCCCTCCCCAGTGATTAATAATCCATTATATAAGTTATTATTATCAATATTCAAGAAAAATAAATATTCCGCCGAGAAGTTCCTTTAGATGGTATCATTGCTGCTGGTGGTATCATTGCTCATGGGCTGCTAAATGAGGAGAAAAGCATTCAGACGCCCATCACTGTGCGCTGTAGTCATTTCAAGAGCATTTGAACTTTTAACTTGTATAATAATTAACATATGATAAGAATGTAATATGGATCCCTTCACAAGTCTATTCTGATCACCAATCCAGCAGCACCACACTGGGACTGAATCTCAAATGAGCTCCTTACACTAAGTGAATACTGACTTCTACATTCCAGCAGTGCACAGAATAGCTCAAAGGAATCCATTTGTATTCAGTGACGTCCATGCTTGACAAGTAGTGTGACTGTGGAAGGCAGAATTAGAAAAACGCTCATAGCATGATATTAATGGAATGGAGTATGAAGTGGTTTGAGATTCAGTCTAAATTTGACACGACTTCTGACTGAAACGCAGACACCTGAGGCACCTGAGGCACCTGAGGCACCTGAGGCACTTTATCATAACTTTAATGCAGGCAGCAGTACAGCACAAGATTATTATATTACCAGCACAAGGGTTTTCTCTGACATGGCAGAAATACAGAGTTCAGGTGTTATAAGGTGGTGAGCAGCCAGTCAGATTTTAGGACTGGACCCATCCACTTTATAAAGCTAATTCTGTATTTTAAACCTCCTCAAACTCTGACTTCACAATGATTGTTTCCGACTTTACAGGTTGAACAGAAACGGCCCAAAATTGCTTGGAAAAATTCCTGGTTCCCTTTTTAAGATAAAGTGTCCGTTTTGGAGGTTCCTGTTTTCCTTTGGATGGTGATGATGTACATCTATATTTTAATTGTGGGAGATTTTATTGCATACACTTGTTATATACTGAGTCTAAGTAACACTACTTCTTACAGTTTTTACCAAAAATATTACATGGTGCTGCTTTAACTAACTTTAACTAGGTTAAATAATAACATAATACTTATTATATTTTAATATATTAATATATATATAATAATAATATATTATTTTAATTATTAATAATAGCAGTTAATAAGCAGTAGCCTAAACAAAGAATTATATGACAAACAGTAACGGTTAATAGATTTACATTAGTACATTTAACAAGTAAGTAAAATGAACCCAAAAAGCAAAACAGTGCTCTTTCCCAGAGTGAGAGTGTGTGTGTTGTAATTGGACTATACTTCCTGTTAAGTTCATCGAAAGTAAGGTGTGAACATTTCCTCTACAAAAAAGTCTACAGAAATCACTTCCTATCTGAGCATTTTCCCTCGCCCTGAAAGCTTGTCAGAGCAGCCTGGGCATAGTTACAGTTGTTACCCTACGTCTGGACTCTTGGCCTGTAGTCTAAACCACTCTTCCCTCTGGAACAAGACTGCACCAGTGGCCTGACTCCCTCTCTGGAGCTGAGAAGACAATGTACTGTTCTCGTGTTTTTATGGGGCATATTGTGAAATCGCTTCTCCCTTATTACTCAGCCAAGAACAGGCTGTTTACCTCGGTGACCTCCTCACCTTTGGAGTTTACACACAGTCCTGACTCCCTCAGTTCGCCCACTCGCTCTCTCTCTCTCTCTCTATCACTCTCTCTCTCCCTCTCTCTCTCCCTCTCTCTCTCCCTCTCTCTCTCCCTCTCTCTCTCTCTCTCTCTCTCTCTCTCTCTCTCTCTCTCTCTCTCTCTCTCTCTCTCTCTCCCTCTCTCTCCCCCTCTCCCTCTCTCTCCCTCTCTCTCTCTCTCTCTCTCTCTCGCCCTCTCTCTCTTGCTCCCTCTCTCTTGTTCCCTCTCTCTCTCTCTCTCTCTTGCTCCCTCTCTCTCTCTCTCTCTCTCTCTCTCTCTCTCTCTCTCTTTCTCTCTCTCTCTCTCTCTCTCTCTCTCTCCCTCTCTCTCTCTCTCTCTCTCTTGCTCCCTCTCTCTCTCTCTCTCTCTCTCTCTCTCTCTCTCTCCCTCTCTCTCTTGCTCCCTCTCTCTCTCTCTCTCCCTCTCTCTCTTGCTCCCTCTCTCTTTCTCTCTCTCTCTCTCTCTCTCTCTCTATTTTTGAGGAAGAAAATAAAGCTGGAGAATTAAGCAGTCAAAGAAAACAAATCCAGTGCTGGAGTGAAAGTGGAGCCACGTTTAATAGTAAAATATTACTCAGATTAAAGTAGAACTGCTCTGTTTATATGCTTACCTGAGGTAATACCCTGAACGTTCCGGCTGGAGTATTAAAAGTGAAGGTATTGTGAGAGCTGCGCGGGGATAGTTATACTTATGATGATCAAAATGTCCTCATAAAGTGAAAGTTGTCATGTTACATTAACTATTATACGACACACAGGTCGTATATGACTGCAATGTCGAGTTATTTAAATATTTATACACCACTTTTTACAACAGATGTTGTTACAAAGCAGCATTACAGAGACTCTGGGTCCAAGTTAAGGTGGCCGTACATCTGGTTTTAGGCCGGACAGTCCGGTCTTTCAACTCACAGTCCTCTGTCGATAGCAGTACCAGGACAGATGCCTATTAGTCTTCTTTTCGGAATTTAAAATGTTCACTCGCCAACAATATCAGGTGTGCCATTGGTTCACGTCCGTGTCAAAAGCCATGCCTTGCGTTTCATTGGTTTGCCAAGGTCATGTGACACCGTGACTCGCCTACCCTAGGTCAGCCCTCTAAATGCTAGTCAATTAATAAAATCAGTCATGAATGTCATCCATTCTACCCAATCATGTGGCTAAAGTAATCGTGGGTGATATATAGGTTAGGTTACGATTTTAATCCTCTAGTTTCATGCCTGACCCTTCCACTTTATGATGTCCTCCTTTTGGGAGTGGGATGTCTTTCTTTTTAAGGTAATGAAAATGGCCAACCTGGTCCATCCCCCCATGAGCGAACCAAAGGCGACAGGGGCAAGGGAAAACTCCCTTAGAGCAAGAGAAAGAACCCTCGAGAGGAACCAAGACTCAAAAGAGGAACCCATCCACTTCAGGTCGAGCCCGGATAGCAACAAAAAGGATCAGAGTTTATAATTATAGAGAATAGATAAATAATAAAATCATTGTTTTCTTAATACACATTTTGTTTCCACTAACTAATGTCGCAGTTTTTGAGATATAAACTACATTCCAACTCCAAAATGTTGATATGGAACTGTCCGAACTATTGTAGACGGTGTGGAATTTTCTAGATCTGGTCGGGAATGGTATGCTTATATATAGCCTCTTCATCGAATGGAAATTTTTCGGAAATCGGAAATTTTTTTGTTTATTCTTTACTCGTTCCACCCATAGCACCCAAGACTAGCAGGAAGTGGGTAACAAGCTGCACAACCGTTCTGCTTTCCCACTAAAACGATGCAGAAATCCAGGAAGAATAGTAAGTGCAGTGTATTTCCTTACAGTCCACCACAGAAGTTCTGGACGTGTGTGTAGGCAGATGCACAAGCTTGGCTAACTGAACTGACCACTTACACTGCAGTTGTCTCTCTTACGTAACTAGCTTTATAGCAGTTTTATAGCAGTAGGCTTAATAGCTGAATAATTAGCCTGCGGTTTAAGGGGTTAATGACAGAGGAAGTGACACTAGGCCACAGGGCTGATGCAGAGAACAGGCATTGCAGTACCTCTGCTATTCCACAGATGAAGTTATGCTGACCCACCGGAACATGCTCAGAGAAGTAAACAGGACTGCAGAGGCTCGTTGCCAGCAGTAAAGCAGTACAGTTCAGCAGCATGTGGGCAGCTTTCTGACCCACTTACCTCAGATAGCACAGAGAGAGAGAAGAGAGGAGTGAAAGAAAAAGAGTTAGCAGAGGGAGAGAGAAAGAGAAAGAGAGACAGAGAGAGAGAGAGAGAGAGAAAGAGAGAGAGAGAGAGAGAGAGAGACGTGGGAGGGCTGTAGCTGGAACTTTTAGAATGGGGTTGCCAGGTAAGCCCCAGAGATTTAATTGGGGTTGCACACTGCTAAGAATAACAAGTACACAACTAAATCTGTCCCTCATTTTTATATAAATGAAGAAAGTACATCAATACTCCACTTAAGAAAAGTGAACTGAACGACAAAACTTCCTCAGCATCACTGAATGTGTTTGAGTTGCTTGGATCCTGAAAAGCAGAAGACCAAACCAACTTCTAAGACTGAACTAAGTGTGGAAAAATGTCCTGTCAGAATCTTGAAAGCAAGTCTCCCAAGAGGAATGAAAGAATGGAAGCTGCAATAACACCATGTTCCACCGTTTGAGTTCATGCTTGTTCCAGGGTACTTCGTGCTTTCTTTAATTTTTGTATTAAGTTTTCCTAAAGGCCTAAAATGTACAGAAAATGCTATAGGTCCCCATAAACTTTGCTGCTGTGGCCAGAACAATGACACATTAAAAGGTTCTGTTCTTCAGGACATTTGTGACACATTCAGTGCTGAGTAGACATAAAGTAGCCTCTGGAATTGTGAGAAGTTTTAAGTAGTGTATGGAATTTTCTAGATCTAGCTTTTTTAGAACTATCTAGTACTGTCTGAGACTGTCCAGTAGTATACAAAGCAGCGTAAATACAGGTGTGTTAAATGGATGTGTAAATGGATAGTGGATACAGAGTGAGGTCACTGCACCCTGCAGACGCATTCTGCTACATCTGTGCCCAATTTATCAAGACAAGAGAGAAAAAGCACTCAGCAAGTCACCGTGTTTCTAACGTAACATGCCAGACGTCTCAGCATGTTGTAGAGGTTCCTAATGGTGTCCTGTGATGATCCATCCCATGCAGCTTAAATATTCTCACACAGTTCATGCAGATTGTGCGGTAGGGGTGGAGGTGGAGTGACACCAGGCCTTCTGGACGTGTGACGCATGACAGCAACCCAAAAATCTTGCTGCTGACCACAGTGCCTTCACACATGGATTCCTGGTTGTCTCCACCAAGACAAAAGCAAAACTTGTCACCGAGGATGACCTGATGCCATTCAGAGCCATGACAGTCTGACACGACACCATTCTTTGCAGTCTTTGGTGACATTGACGTGGTGTTCAGGACAGTCGTTGTAATGTTCTGCATGCATGTAGTCCTGCTTTGTGCAGTCGTCTGTCAATGGTGCTGGCACTAACAGGATGACTCATGGAGGCATCACTGCTCGCTGAATGTCTGCAATCGTGGCTGTTGGGTCAGTCGGGTACAGTGATACGTTTTGCATAGTGCTTTGAATCCCAAACACAACAAAACAAACAAAATTCCAGTTTCATGTTTATTTAGTGGCTGTTGATGGACTGCAGGGCATTCAGTTTACACCCTAAACTGCTGGTCAGTGCCACGTGGAGAAGCCTATCAGAGGCTTACTGACACAGAACAGAGATACACACACACACACACACAGTTGGACAGGTCACATGCTAATATTCACCACAGCTGTTTACTGTCAACACATACAGCGTGTTTTCGGAAGTTGCTGGGAGGCTCTGTGATGACACGTGGCTCATGTCTCATGCAGTTTCTGCTTCTGTTAATTGCCAGCTATGCACATTGTTCTTTATCACCAGCGAATGGACATGCAGGACTTTTCATGTGAGGGCTGGGTCGCATGGGCCTTAGTGTGGGAGCGTGTGCATGAGCGGGAGATTAGAAGTGAAAAGAGGAAAAAGAGATTTTGGGTTGCAAATTGCAGGGTGGAGTGAAGTCCGCAGAGCTGAGAGAGAATCAGTGTTGCACTCACAGACACACACACACGGGGCGGGGGTGGGGAGTGGGGGGGGGTGGTATTAGTAAAGTACGATTCTGACCTCGTTCTGAAACTCTACACTCACACTGCACTCACACTGTCTGATCTGTTTTTACAGCACATATGTAGCATTGATTATTTAGTTATACATTTTTCAGCATCAGGAGACGTAGCTCAGCAATGGTAACCTTCAGGAACATCTGATTATTAGAGCCAGGTGTGTTCGATCTGGTTGATTTCCAGGACTGGGATTGGGCACCCTTGATATAATGTGTTCACCCTGTAGGTTGCATTTTCAGCATCTCATGAATCACATTTAATGATGTCGCCAGCTAATGCAATGGTGTAATGTAATGAGTCATCCCGTTAGCGCCAGCACTATTGCCAGACGGCTGCACGAAAATTACAACAATTGCCCATAACACCACAACAACTTCACCAAAGACAGCAATGGTGTAGCACCAGACTGTCATGGAGTGACCCAGAATGGCAGTGGGTCATCTTCAGTGACGAGGCACTGTGGTCAGCACCAAGATGAACGGCTAGTTGTCACACGTCATATGTCCAGAAGGTCTGGTGTCACTCAACCTCCACTCCTGCCGCACAAACTGCAGGAACTGTGGGAAAATATTCATGGGATGGATTATCACAGGACACCATTAGGAACCTGTACAACTCCAGGCCAAGACGTCTGTCATGTTGGGTTAGCAAACATGGCCGCCCGACGCCATACTGAGAGGCAATACCTCAGTATGTGTAGCTCAATAAATATTGATCATATCAGTCTAAATTTATTCTTATTTATTGTTCCTGGTAACCTTTATCTTCCTTCCCAATAGCACGGCAATCCCACACTTCCTTCTGGGTGCAGGTGTTCTTTTGACGATGAGTGTATCTCCTGAAAAATGAACAACATGCAGAAATGGGTTGGCCAGTAGGACCAGTGCCCAATGGACTCTAAAGTGGCAGGGGCCTCACAATGTCTGAGAAGGCTCAAAGACGCAAAACAAAAATCGGATAGCTCTTAAATATGCGGTTTAATAAATGAATAAACTAAATAAATGAAATACTATATTTAAAGAGCCCGTATCCTGCGTTTTACATGCATTGTATTTTTCCCCAAATTCTCCTTAGACCTGAACATGTTGTTTTTAATTACTGTGCCTTAAAGATGTAAGAATGTGCCTTTGTTCTGATTGGTCATTTGTTATGCTTAATTGAGAAGAAAAGATTTTTCTTCTCAATTAAGTTTAATTCCTGCACAGTTTCCTGCACAGTTTTTTCCCAACACTAATTTCCCTTAAAGACTTTTATTTAAATAATGTTGCTTTGCTGAATGTTGTTAACTGGCCCTCTAAAACTGGTCTATACTGAGTTATCTCTGTAAGTGGACTATTCTCTCCCCGCATTAGAGTATATAACAGGCTAACAGACTCCTCCAATAATTTTCAGAGATCTGTTTTCATTAAATCAGCATCTTTAACAAGCTGAAAACAAATGGTGTTTAAATGACATGTATCATTACTAGCTAACAAAGCAGGGATGCTAGCAGATGTTAGTATTACGCTATTGCTTTGCAATACAATAGAGAACTACATTCATAAAGCCAGCCGTGAGGTCTCTGTGTAGAATATAGTTATGTCGTGACATGTACAGAGATTACACCACTTCAAGCACTTTGCATATGAGCATATACACCATCACCAAGCACAGGCTGCAGTCGTAGAGCTATATAGGGCATCTATATTTAACATAGGGCTGATGAAATGGACAGTGAGAGAGATATCCCTAATAAAGTGCTTAGTGAGTGTGTATATATATATGTATATATATACTGCACCCTCCATAATTATTGGCACCCCTTGTTAAGATGTCACTGCAAAAAAAACGAGAAATATCCAACGTTTAATTCAAGTGCATGTATTCAATGCACTTGAAAAAATCCCACATTAAGAAATAATTATTTTACATGAAATCATCTGTGCTACAATTATTGGCACCCCTGATGTTAATATTTTGTACAAACCCCTTTTGAACAACAAGACAACACTTAATCTTCTCCTGTACCATTTCACAAGATGGGAGAATACAGAGGGAGGGATCTTAGACCTGTCCTCTTTTCACAGTCTCTCTAAATCGTCCTCTCCTATGCACTTTCCTCTTTAGCTCACTCCACAGGTTTCCTATTGGGTTGAGGTCTGGGGACTGAGATGGCCATGGGAGGAGCCTAATTTTGTGTCTGGTGAATTTGGCCACATGTTTAGGGTCATTATCTTGCTGAA
Organism: Prochilodus magdalenae; assembly: GCA_024036415.1. Taxonomy (NCBI): domain Eukaryota; kingdom Metazoa; phylum Chordata; class Actinopteri; order Characiformes; family Prochilodontidae; genus Prochilodus; species Prochilodus magdalenae. The sequence continues at coordinate 127,451 of JAMWET010006025.1, forward strand.
AAACCCAGTGACGACCCATCTTCGGCTTTCAAGCAGAAGCCAACAGATTTTGATTTAAATGTGCTGATATTTCAAAGAGTTCATGATGCCATGCACCCTAACAAGGTTCCTGGGGCCTTCGAAAGAGAAACAGGCCCACAGCATCACTGATCCTCCCCCATACTTTACAGTGGGCCTGAGGTGCTTTTCCACATACTCATCTTTTGTGTTATGCCAGACCCACTTAGAGGGTTTGTTTCCAAAATCCTGGTCTTATCTGACCGAAGCACACGGTGCCAGTTGAAGTCCTAGTATCGCTTAGCGAATGCCAGACGTACTCGTTTTATGTTCATAAGTGAGAAAAGGCTTTTTTCATGCATGCCTCCCAAACAGCTTGTTGGCATGTAGATAGCACCTGATGGTTGTTATGGAGACTTTGTGACCCCAAGATGCTACTCTTTGATGTAATTCTCTTACAAGGAGCTTTGGAGAACATTTTACTCCTCTTAGCATCCCCCTCACTGTGCGTGGAGGTAAGATAAACTTTCTTCTTGATGATTCCTCTGACTGGAGATATGGGCAGCTGTAGGCGAGTGGCTATTTCCTTGTAGCCATTGTCTGGCTTATGACGGTCGACACACATCTGCCTTACTTGAATGGTGTGTTCTCCTGTCTTTCCCATGTTGAAGAGTGGATAAGAGAAATAGGTCTCTGTGTCACATCATATTTATACCCCATGGAAACAGGAAGTGATGAATTACTAATTAAAGGTTTCTAGATACTCTTAATAACTTTATAAACTACAGTAGGAATGACAGAAATGGTTTAATTACATTTAGTTTCTAGGAATTGTTAGGTGTGCCAATAAGTGTGGAACTTGTTTTATGAAAAACAATGATTTCCTAGACAGATATTAAAAACCTTTTTTAAAAGTTGAACATTTGTCTACAATCTTCAGTGTAAGATTACGCTTATGCAATAAAAACTGAATTTATTCTAAGGCTTTTAACACGTCTTAGCGCTGTAAGTATGAAACTTATGTAAACGTATGAAACTGAGGAACTGAAATATGAGCCCACACAGAGACTATTACAGTTTAGCACAGTGGTGTTAAAGCTTGTCCATTCAGTGGTCATCTTGGCAATGCTCCCAGGCAGTTATTTCCAGTTACACAAGACCCAATTCCTTTTAATGGAGAGAAGTCGATAAACCCCAAACTAAAAGCTGCATTAACGTTTCAAAAACATACTGTATTTGAAATCACTGGTCCCACAAAAGGTGCATACAGAGTATGTAGCCTTTATCTCAAAAATAAATAAAAAAAACTACTGTACCTGCCGACAGAAAGAGACGGCTTTCCCACTTCGGACTTTACCAGCAAGCTGAGTGGCTCCTTTTTTTAATGGACAGGACCAATGTCATCTCATTTAAACCATCTCTTCCTCCTTATAATGTCTCTGATTGGCGTTCTCCATGGATGTTATGGTCTCCAATGATCACACATCTCAGAGGAAGCATATGCTAGCGAGTGTCACTCTGCCTCCGCCAAGTCCAGGGACAACACTCCCCAAGATTCCCCGCTCCTTGAATACAACACCATGAGTGCTATCTCCACCAATCAGAAACAGCTTCCCAGGTCTCATTCAACTGAGTTCTGATTAACCTCACCTGTTTTCCATTTACTTGTTGTGTAGTTACACCTGCCATATCTCTTTAGCTGTTTCTCGTTTATGACTCTCTTCTGGCCTTTGGGTTTCATCCTTTGGCTCTCCCTTTTATTTGATCGTCTGGTTTCTGATTGTCCTGGTTTTGACCCTAGACTGTATTTAGACTTACAGCTTGTCTTGCCCATGTCTGTGTTGGTCACTCTGGTTTTGCCGTTCAGTTTGTTGACTCTGAATCGACTCACTTGGGACACTGCATTAAACAATTGTTACATTTCACCTCCGTGAGCATCTGGTTCGTCAATCCACCATCACATGGAGAGAGTGCCAGCCACTGGGTACAGCAGAAAATGACTAAATTGGGAGAAAAAAATCAGGTCTTAAAAGATTACCAATGAGTGCAGCACCATGATCTCCAAACTCAGACCTGTGTGTTTTCCTTGGTGGAATCCTTGGCATCCATGCCCAACAGTTTCAATCTGCTGTACTAGAGTCTGTATGTATTTGGAAAACTTATGCACATTTAGTAAAATGTACAAAAAAAAGAAAATCCAGTTACATACAGATTGTACGGTACATCAGAACATGATGCAAGATGTTGCACAACACTGGAAAGATGCTAAGGTTTCAAAATCCAGAATCAGCCAGAATTAGCTGACCAATAATGTCACAAAGATCTTGCAACCTATATCCTGTACAGCTTCTGCATGTACCGTCAAACTCTCAGAAGAATTAAGTGTGTAAATCTTCACACAGCAATAACCCTTTTCTGATGGAAAAGTGGTCATGTAGCATATCAAAGAATCTTCTCAGAAATCGATTGCCGAAATCAGATATGCAATATCTCTTGTGGTTCAAAACTTATCCACAGAGAAAAGAAATAATTTACTCACTTCTCTCACTCTTCCTCCTTCCGTGTTTCCAAAATACAGCCAGGCTTTCTGCACCAATGAGCATTTAACTTCATTTGACCCATTTTTATTTATAAATGAGCTCGTAAACCTCTAACTAGGAAATGACAGCCTATGGACCAAAGCCAGTGATTTCTGCTGACTAAGAGTTCCAAGAGAGAGCGGCATTGTTACTGGCCAGGATAAATAACAGATGGGCCATTAAAAAATGGGCACTGTTGAAAATTGATGGTCTTATTGCAGCAGCTTCTATCGATGAACAGCCCAAAGTGGTGTTTTAGGAAGCGAGCCGACTAAACGCTTCTTGTTCTTCTGGCAGCTCCGAGTCATCAGTGATCTTTATCACCATGCAATGATAACTCATTAGATCATCAAATAGCAGCAAGCTGCCAAGTGAGTCTATTTCAAGGCTCAGGATTAGGCCTTACTGAGTACGTGACATGCTCAGGGGATGTTGTTAAAAACATGTTATGCACCTACCTGCATCCACCGGGAATGCCATAGATGTGCATGAGAACTGTACAGTTAATGGGAAGTTGCTTGTGTTCCGAGTGGGGTAGCACCTGATGCCTGCAGTAAGAAGAAGACCTCTGACTGACCAACAGCCAGACCTTCTATTGATGTTTATATTAAATTGAACTTATTGACAAAAATTATTTATTGTTCCAATTATTCCAAAAAGTAATTGGAATCAAATGAAACTGTATTTGTGTGAATGTAATGATGATATATGTAAGTGATTACAGTATTAGAGTGAAAGGAGAAGTTTGTTGGGGAAAACTGTACAACTGAAAGTAGGCTCTAGTACTCTTTTGGGCTGCCTCTAGCAAAATGAGATATCGTTGGGCATGAAGGCATATAGGTCCTGTATGGCATCCTGCAGCACATTTGCCTACAGATAAAGCAGCTGGGCCTGTAAATCCTGCAAGCTCATAGGTTGTGAAATCTGCCGTCACAGCTGGTCCCATTAAGGCTCAGTTGGTGATGAATCTGCTGACCAGACAGGCCAAGGAAGTGTTGAAATTGGGCGGAGACGTTCTTGGGAAACCTTTGCCGGATGTGGGCAAGCATTATCCTGCTGAAAATGCCACTTGGAAGCCCTGCCATGAGAGTCAACAGAAGTGATCACTGAGCTGTTAGTTTACCACGTATCAGTACTAGGGATGACCAACTGTCATATGCGATGGCTCCCAGATCATCACACCAGCAGTTGAGGCAGTGAGCATGAGTGAAGTGCTCACCACAAGGTCTTCATACTCCAGCCCCACCATCATGAGATCACAAGCAGAGCCTGGAGCTGATCCTGAAGATGGTACAGTTCCAGTCCGTAGGGTCCAGGGTTCTCGTTTTTACGACACCAAACAAAGCAAACGAAGATGGTGGCTGGCTGTAAATGATAGGACGCATAATGGCTGCTGTGACAGTACATTACCTTCTGCTAAGTGCTAAGTGCTAACCTGGAAACGGTCCGGGTAGACAGGGGTGAGTAATGAAGGTGCCACCTGTGTCTGGATGGTGGACAAGGAAACTGTGGGAGCTACTCTTACTTGTTGGTTGATCAAAGATACTTTCTACTGGTGGTCTGTATGTGGGTGATCTGTATCCATAGCCTGTTCACCTGTGGCGTGCCCTCAAATAACTAGACCACCCTGGTATTAATTCACATATCTGCCTGAGACATAATAGCATGTCAAGTTTTGCAGCAATATGGCATTTCTATCTGGGTTCCATGTAAGAGGGCTTGCTAATGAGCTGATAAGTTAAATCAGGTATGTTGAGAACAGTGGAAGCACTGAAATGTGCAGGATAGGGTGCCTCCGGGACCAGGGTTAAGGAACATTGTCCTATTGTGTGGCCTCTTAACCAACATGCCACTTTTCATCACTCATATTCCACTCGCCATCCAAATCTTTCATTTTCTGCATTATTATTTTATCTAGCCCAGTGTCAGCCACTAGATTTCAAAAACTAGCTAGACATTGTACAATACTCTGGGTGGTCTGAGGGTGGACCAGCAGTGGTATATAGTCAGGAGGGTGCTGACTTTATCTAACCAGCAGAGTGATATATACTTGATATCGGGTTAACTAGCCAAACATGCCACATGCCACAGTACAGGCTTGGTTCCTGCTAACTGAGGCTGAACTAAAATGGTTAATGGACATCTGATGCTGGAGTTGAAAGTGCAAATTATAAATGCTTGGAATGTGTTTATTTGGCTGTTCAGATGTGGAGCCCATATTTAACAACACATTTGAAACCCCATCATCGTTTTCTAACCCCAGCATCTTCCTTAAATCCTAAACCATTCCTTATTACCATTATACCACCCAACCTTAAACATAGCATAAGAACAGTAGGGTGAACTCAGGACCTCAGAGGGTTAACATAGGCCACATGGTCTGAAGGATGACTACGATTAATCAGCAATGCTTTTTTCTCTTCTGAGCCGATTATTAACAGCTTGGTCATGCGGTCAGTGAAAAAAATCAGCACAGAGGGAGGACTTATATAAATAATGCGGCATGAATCATCCTTTTCAGAGTCGGAGAGAAGGCTGCCATTGCAGCATCGCTCTGACTCTGAGATGCTATCCTGAGAAAGTGTGTCATTCTTTAACTGGGCCTCAAACCACAGAGAGACACAAACCTACTGCCTCACTTAAGAGCAGGTCTTGTACAGTATGCTGTGCATGTGTCTGTCTGCACGTTAGTACAGCCGTTTCTTATCAGTACATGTTGTCGCTCCATGATTATGACACCTTGTTCAGCTGTTTTGCAGTGTCTGGAACGTTTCATAGATAAAAGCAAAATCAGGTCTGGGCAGGTTTCAGCAACTGCAGTGTGCTCTGCGCTCATTATGCTCTGTCATAGTGAGGTGTGCCAGGAAGCTCAGCATGCTGGTATGATCTGTAACTGATGATGTGAAGATGAAGAGAAAGCACTAGAAAGCACTTTGACGTGGCCTGGCAATCATATTATATGAACTATTGGTTTCTATGTAAGTAATACAGAGGAATCATCCAGGTCACAGCTTTGTGACCTATTATAATATTATTATTGATCCTTTTTAACCATAAAATGCAGGTTGTAGCGGTTTGAGAGTCCTTCATTCAAAGTATGCATCCATGGCGTCAGTAGATTGAAACCTGCATGGGGTACAAAAAAATAAACTAGTCGAAATGTATAAATTCAGCTTTATTTATTTTTTTTGGCAACAGTGTTACCTCTTTTCCACCAACAAAATGCCAGTGCTGGTGCTAGACCCGGGATGGGTTCCTAGAATCTAACGAAACCGTTAAGAACAGGCCCCATTTTCCACTGGTTTGAGAGCCGTACAATATATTACCAAAAGTAATCGCTCGTCTGCCTTCACATATATATGAACTTGAGTGACATCCCAGTCCTAATCCACAGGGTTTAATATCAACCCACCCTTTGCAGCTATAACACTCCTCTGGGAAGGTTTTCCACAAGGTTGGGGAATGTGTTTATGGGAATTTTTGAACAGTCTTTTAAAAGTGCATGTCTGAGGTCAGACACTGATGTTGGACGAGAAGGCCTGGCTCGCAGTCGCCAATCTAATTCATCCCAAAGGTGTTCTATCAGGCTGAGGTCAGTCAAGTTCTTCCGCACCAAACTCGCTCATCCATGTCTTTATGGAGCTTGCTTTGTGCACTGGTGTGCAGTCATGTTTGAACAGGAAGGGGTTCAAACATGGGATTCAAACAAATGTGGTTGGTGTAGCTCAGCAGACAACACCACTACCCGCCAAGGAACCACCACCACGTGTGGGAGGCTGGGGTTCGAATCCCAGTCTGTGTGACTATGCTGTGCTGTATCAATAAGAGTCCTTGGGCAAGACTCCTAACACTACCTGTACCTACCTGTGATATGAATACCCTTGTATAAGAGCGTCAGCTAAATGCCTTAAATTTAAATGTAAGGGGGCAATCCACAAAGTCTTGGGAGCATGAAATTGTCCAGAATGTCTTGGTCTGCTGACGCATTAAGAGTTATAACTCAGACAATTGTCAGATGGAGAAGTGTGATTGGTCACTCCAGAGAACACTCCACTGCTCTAGAGTCCAGTGATGGTACTTTACACCACTGCATTTGATGCTTTGCTTTTGCATCCAGTGAGGTAAGGCTTAGATGCGCCACACCTTTTGGCACTTTTGGCACGGGTTACATGGTTCCAGATCAAGCATAGAGCTGGGAACCAGTGGAACAGCACAGAACAGAGGTTTTGGCACCGGTGCTGTCACCATATTGGTAGATAAAAGCTATGAGAGATTTATTAACATTGCAACAACTCTTTCATGTTTACTTAACATCAGTTAAACATTCTTAATGCAATACGTCATGCGAACGAATGCATTACTTCATGTAAGTTAGTCAACACCTAATATAAACTGTAAAGCTCAAATCTATGTGCTAAAAATCCAAGTCTGGTTTTATGAAACAATTAAAACAAGATTTAGTCTCAGGATTAGGCCAACAGTCCTCTCTTTGCCTCTATTACATGGCATGCTACAACAGGAAGCAATGGAGCTTGCATCTGTTACTCTCAAAGCTGACTTGCACGACAAGTGACCTTTAGTGACCTCATATGCCAAGCTCTGTTACGAGTCGTGATCTCTCACAGGTGAAAACTGCACAATGAGGTCTTGGCCAAAGCGTGGTATTGTAGCTTAGATCCTCATGTTGGCATGCGCACCATGTTCTTCCTGTTTTGCTTAGTACCTATAGTGAATGCACTGTATTAGAGCTAGGCCTTCTGTTTTGTTTAGAAATGCCAAAACTCCAGAAGAAAACTATTTATCATAATGCATAATTCATATCACTTTTCTGAAAGTGGCTGCCTGGGATTCTAGCACTATGTTAGTTTAAATACATACATTAAAAACATTGATCTAGATTAAAAACAGACATTTGAAGCCTGTAAAAGACATTCCATGTTTTATTTAATCCTAGTAACACATGCTTTTTGGCAATACACATCCCAGTCATAGAAATGTTTTCCATTTCAAGGAACTGACTGGAACCGGTTTAGACTACAGCTGATATTCTTAATAGATTGACGTCCAGAGCATTTTTTTTTTTTTCAGATCAGATTTTTTCTCACAATACCAGTTCCAGCAACTGTAAATCAAATTCTAATTGGTTGATTCAATTGTCCTGAGATGAATGGGTGGCCTGTACAGGGTGTTTCCTTTCTTCTGCCCTGTAAGCGCTGGGATATGTTTCAGAACCAACTGCTAGCCAGAAGAATAAGAAGCTTAGAAGATGAATGAATGAATGAATGAATGAATGAATGAATGAAGATGCCACTGTCACATTCTAATCGTGCTGGCAGCAAATCTAATGTATGGTCCTTAGTTTAGCTTGACTGTTTAAAATCAGTTCTGATGGGATATTTTTCCATTGGCAGTTCAAAAATTTTAACCCTTGTGTTTCCAAGTAAAGCAAACAACCAAACAAATGAATAAATAAATAAATGAATAAACAGGATTACTATCAATACAATCAAATATAAACACGGAAAATATAATATGTATTTTTCAATTTCACAGAAACCATTAGGTCTTCCCTAAACACCTGGACAGCATGTTTAAGATGCTCACTTTCAACTTTTTAACTTAGTTTGAATCATTAATTTGACCAATTTATTTGACAAAGGGGACCAAAACTTCTGCATGCAACCACATTGCCTTTCATGCAACATAGCATATAGCATATATATGTTCTTAATTTATATACTTTATATTATACAGTGCAGCTGCTTGTTTCTTTGGGCATATGACGATAAACGCTTGAATCTTGAACATAACTCAAAATAGTCCTACATGAGCACCAGCTGCAGACATTGGAGACATATACTCTCTCTCATCTTCTCCACTGCTTTATCCTTCTGGACCCTGGAGGCAACCCCAGAACTCAAAGGGCAGAATGCAGGAAACACCCTGGATAGGCCAAGTGCCACCTATTACAGGCGAGTCACACACATACCTAGGGGGCCATTCAGTATGTCCATTTCACCTGGTTGCATGTTTCTAGACTGTCAGAGGGAACCCATGCAGATGCAGGGAGAACACACAGACCCTGGGCACCCTGGCCAGGAATCAAACCCAGGCCCTGGTGCTACAAGCCAATAACGTTACCCACTGCTCCACCGTGCCACCCTGGACCGTAAAAGCAGAGGCCAAAATAAAACTGGAAAAAAAAAACATAATGTATCTAAAACCTTAATCTGTTAGCAGTAACTGGGATTAACAAATAATAAACTGTTACCCAGCTACGCCCTGTGAGAAATGCCCTGTGCTTCTATGAAAATTTCATTCTCCTTTAAAAGAGAAACATCTTTACGTCAAACCTGTTCCTCTGTCTAGGCACTGCGTTCTGCTTCACGCAATGCAGAGTCTCTTAAATTATTCTCTAGCTGCTCCATTTTGATGTGAGTGGCTAAATGGAGCAGACGCAGTCCCATTCAGCCCCCCTCCCCACCCAGCCCCCTCAGCCCCGTCTGTGAATCAGACAGGCAGAGTGTCGGGCTAAATCCCAGGGGACAGTGCGCACACAGTGCTGGGCCAAAGCTGACACCACCAATCTCATCAGATTCCTCACACTGCTCAGCAAGCAGAGGCTAGACCTCATTCTTAAACTCTCTGTCTGAACCGGACGAGTTATTGACGCATAGTAGGCATCATGATGTGCACTGCAGTGTCCATTTCGAAGAGAACTGAAAGTGGAAGATATTTTAATCCCGGAGAAGAAAGTCATTCTGAACGGTCAGATGGTGCGTTGGAATGGTGCTGATAGGATCCAGGGAGCCAAGATTACTGTAATGCAAATATAGCCAGTTAATTTACTATTCAGAACTAGTTTTTATGTGTAGTGTTGATAACGGTAAAATAGTGGTACGTCTGATACAGTACACAATCTTTAAAAAGTATCATACAACATACACATGCGCATACATCTCTGACATGACTGCCCTTTTCTAAACTACTGTAAACCAACATCTCAGACAAAATTCATCAACAGCTGCACTCAGAAGGAATCACCTGCAGGACTGAAACTTTGTGGACAGGTTTGACATCATGAGACATACCAATGATTCAAGTCTCACGCTCGAACGCACATGTGACCTAAGCAAGGATGGGCCTTGTCGCTGTAGCTGACCGACCCAACAACCACGAATGCAGACATTCAGCAAGCAGTGATGCCTCCATGAGTCATCCTGTTAGTTCCAGCACCACTAGCAGACGGCTGCACAACGCAGGACTACATGCACACAGACCGTTATGACAACTGCCCTTAACACCACGTCACCAAAGACTGCAGTGGTGTCGTGCCAGACTGTCACAGAGTGACTCGGAATGGCAGTCGGTCATCTTCAGACTATTTGTTGTCATGCATCATTAGTCTAGAAGGTCTGGTGTCAATCTATCTCCACCCTTACCACACAATCTGCAGGAACCATGGGATGGATTATCACAGGACACCATTAGGAACCTCTACAACTCCATGCTGAGACGTCTGGCACATTGGGGTTAGCAAACCTGGTAGCCTGACGCCATACTGAGAGACGCTTCTTCTGTATGTGTAGCTCAATAAATATTATCCATATCAGTCTAAATTTACCATCATGTATTGTTCATGGTAACCTTTACCTTCCTTCCCAACAGAACTGCAATCCCACACTTCCTTCTTGGTGCAGCTGTTCTATTTGATGATGAGTTTATGTTTACACTATGTACAGTATTTCCAGTGGTCTGAATTAAAGACCCAGGTGAGATAACCACTACTATAAGACCTAATGATGACTGCTGGTAGTGTTTCTAGCTGCTATGCAACATACTTCAGTCCATTTTTAAAAAATGAAGATGGCATTACATGATACAGTGTTAGAAGCCACATACAGTAAGCAGGTCTGTTTGAGATGCACAGCTTTAAAAGCTTGACACAGTTTAGGCACACAGTTTGCATGATGCTAATTAGTGAAGTATAAGCATTTCCTACTTACCATTATTCACTTAGCTACATTGACCTGGCAGCTCTAGTGTAAAAGAAGCAAAGCACTTAACATGATTTCACTTATGGCTGAGCTGTTACTTTGAAGGGGTGTAAAGCGAGCTGCTTTGGCGTCCAACGCCCAGCAACTATTTTGGAGAGGGATCAGTAGTGTTTTGTTGCTTAGGAGCAGATCTTCACTGAATACTCAGAAAGAACACGCCAGGGTTATTATTACATATACAAACACAGGCCTCCCGGACTGGACGCTGCTGGCCTGCCCCAATGACAGAGCCACAATAGCTCTGAACTTAAACAGGATCTCTAGTTTAATCCCATCCCTTGGTCACAAGCACAAACTTTGTTTTGGGGTGACCCGATCCGTGTGCTGATGAGCACACAAAGGCCCTGCGTGTTACTAATGCCCTGTTACTGCTATTCTGCTGTCATGACATTACAGGCGCAGGCCTGGCACTGAATGAGCAGATTACCGGGTTCGTCGTGTCTGCAGCCGTGGTGTTGATCCATTAATCTAATTAGCACTTACAACTCTCATTGAGAGACAGAGAGGCTTACCTGCACGGGAGACTGAGGGATATCTCGTTGCTCTGACGTCAGATTCCGGCTCTCACCTGCTTTACAAGCTCCCAGGAAGGTTCCTCCCACCAGGGAGAATCTGCTTCACAAGCCAGAAGACTCAGAAGCTAGAAGCTTCCTCACTAGAGGTGGGGGAAGGGATTATCTAGTCAAGAAGCAGCCATAAGGTCGTACTGCTTTATTTTAGGCGGTATGGTCAAACGTGAGTATGCCTACTGTATCAGAATGTAATGGAACTGACTGATCTGATTATAGTGAAGTGATAGAGCACTAAAAAGGAACGTAGTGAAGCACATCCGGGCAAAGAAACAGCAAACAGAGAGCAGCTGTGATTATTATGTCTGCACAGTTTCATGTCTAGGATGTAAACAAAGGTATTAAGAGTATTACAATGTGAAATCCTTTGTAGAGTGACTTACAGTGTCAGAACTGTTTTTAGAGGTGATATATATATATATATTTTTTTTTCCAGAGCTGTATATATACTGTATATATATATGTATGTATATATAAAAACATCACTGCTCATTATGGTCAAACACACAGTCATAAACTGTAAAACTAGAGAAACTGATCATTTTGAGGTGGTCTCATTTTTTTGTGTAACGTTATATATATTTTTTATTTAGTCTATACACTACTGGAAACATTTCTCCCAAATTCCAGGTCAAATATTGTATTTTAGGTCTGTTTATTTTATGATCATGGTCAAAATAACAAAAACGCCTCCAGAAATTTCAAACCGTCCACTTGCGGTCACTTGAGGTCATCTTACGGTGGTTAAGTGGCATTCTAATGAGGTGGCGATCATACATATATGTGTGTGTGTGTGTGTGTGTGTGTGTGTGTGTGTGTGTGTGTGTGTGTGTGTGTGTGTGTGTGTGCGTGTCAAAAGATGCTAGAAAGCTTAGTGATATAGACATTGTGACCCCTTGTCACCACAAATGTAAAGAAAGCAAAAGTTACAAGAGTTATCAGGCTTCTTTGTTTCTCTTTAACCCATGCTGAATCACTGTGTTTAGATTTCACTGATTGTATTAAGTAAAATCAATAGAATTATAATTAAAGGCGCCATAGAGTGAAGTTATTCAGCATTTTACATTGTTCCCTGTTGTCTAGATGGAAGGTATCTGCCTTTGGTCTGCATAGAAAATCCCCAGATGCGGTTTTAGATGACCCTTGACACACTATGATTAGATCTTAGGATGACTGTTTTTAATTTGTTTGGTAAGCTCATGAATAATCTGATGAGCTCTGCTCTGATTGCCTGGTTTACAGAGAGGGACTGCAATGATCATACAGATGCATGAGGTCATAATAGACACGGGCAGGAAAATTAATATAATGCTGCTGGAGTTGTGATGCTACTAAAGGTGGAACTGTAGTCCGTCTGTAACTAGGGATGTTAAAGGTGACTGTTATATTATTAAAATATGTTATATTTATTAAATAAATAAATAACTTTTAGTACTTCATAGTTACTGGGAGTGTTCAATTTCAGAATATTAAAAGCACTTATAACTGGGTGTGTTCAGGGTCAATATTAAGCAAACAAATAAATAACCTTCAGGACTTTAGTTACTCTGTATGCTCAGTAAAAGCCCTACTGCTCGGCAACTAACGACGGCTTATCCTATCATTTATCCCTTTCTATGTACTTTAGACAACATTCAATACAAGAAACCCTGTGACTGAATAAGCCCTTTTCTAACCCATGAGATCCAGTCGGTCCAGTTTTCATCCCTTTTTTTCCTCACTCCGTACTTTTCCGTGGGCGGGGCTATGGCGCGACGTCACCGCGGTGTGGCTTTACTGGAGCGCGCCAGCGCGAGCTCACACACCCCGCAGCGCGAGGCTCAGCACCACACGCACGTTCGCTCTCGAACTCCAGCGTCCAAATCCTGCTACTACGGCAATATCCTTGTCAGACGACTTTGAATTCACCTTAAATATGTCTACCATCGTCTACTGTCAACCTGACCAGGTAAGAAACGCCTTTATACGTCGGTTCGGTGCGATTCTATAAGCGGTTTACTGAAGTCCGTGTTTAGGTATAGACACAGGAAATGAACGTAAGGTTAAACCCTAACGGCAGGATGCTTTCGTGCATTAACCTGTGTTTTTGACTAGCTGTATTTTCTTTGCCTTTTTATTTCTTTTGTCTGTTTGGAGGCAGTGCTTCTGAGTGCTGGTGCGTTGTGAGCTGATATGATGTGTCAGTGTCCGGATTTGCGCGCCCAGATGGTCCATGTGGTTGTTTTCTCGAGCTATGAAATGGCCTTTAGGAATAAAACATGTTTAGAAATAATGCAGTAGTTTATCTGAGCTGCGGGGTCGCGGGGGGCTACTTTTTGAATAGCATGTTGAAACTAACCGCTTAGCAATAACAGGGCACGAAGACAAAGGAATGGTAAAGCGTGGCATGCTAAAAAGCAAGGGTAACTAACGTTACAGGGCGTAATTGCTGTTCAGCTTGATGGAGGGGTAATGTAGCCATGTTGGCTACCTGTCAAAATCCTAGTTTAGGCGGACTATCCTGCGGATGAATGTGTATGTACGGAGGCGTAATTCCTGTAGACCCGCTTCATCACTAATACAGGTTCATTTGTGAATAAAAGGAAGTCCGGATTAGGACGTTTAGGTTACCCGAATCAGTGCTGAACACCTGCTTTGTCGCTGTTGGGAAATGAATGTCCGGTGCTGTATAACTGTCTGTGTTACTGCTACCAGAGAGGAAGCTGCGACTGGTCCTGCTGCTGCATGGGCAGAAACTGAGGCTCTGCCTGTTGCTGTGAAGTGTTTGGACGGTGTTTTTAAAACGTTTCGACCTAAAAGTATTATTTCTAACCCCACATTTTCAGTCCCACTGACCTACTTTCTAAGCCTGGCTTATTCTTAGTGACGGGGTGGACGGTCTCTTAGTGGACGCTAGACATGATGCAAGAGCCTTAATGCTGGAAATTCATATGCAGTGGCTAAAGGCTAATGGTTGACAGGCTCTGCGTCCAATAGCGTCTCTCCTAGTGGCGGTTCGGGCCAATCCTCTTTCGCACGAGGTGTCGGAAGGCGGTGCCGCGCATGCTCACAACTGCAGAATTAAGCGCGTAGTGTAGACCGGAGACGGGTGGTGTCGAAAATGACGGGGCTCTTTTAGCATCTTTTATAGGGCGGTAAAATAAAAAGAGGGACTGATATATATGTAGGGTTGGTTTTCAGGGACTTCCCGTTGGTTAAGGCCGTTTGTCTTGTTAATAATCCCACGACCAAGTTTAGCGTGGCAGCCGTGCACGTGATAGCCGTCAAAAGCGCCGCGTGTAGGCTAAGGACAGGCGGTATGGCGCTGTTTCTCAATGGCCGAGTGTCAGGAAATGTGGATTATTCAGGATGCAGGGCACCTCCAGACTTGGTGGCCCACGGCTTGTGGTTTTAATTCATCCCGTGTCTTTGCAGCTTCCCAGCATGTATCTAAAATGTGTCATTTAGACGCCTTTGGCCATTGTGTCCAGCTGTAGTCTGTATGGGCGTGCACTTTAAAGGTGGGCGATATGGCAAAAATATAGTATCGCGATACTTCAGGATATTTCCTTGATACTCTCTCAATATATCGTCGCTGTCCAAAGAAAAACGTGCATCTCCATTTTTGTCAGTTTTTATTTTATGCATCATTTGAGCCTTTACATTATGCTATATTGTGTAAAGTAAAAAAAAAAAAAAAAAAAAGGAACGAAAAACTAATTTGGGGGGATAAACAGTTGTGCTACTTTAAAGCCTATCAAAAATGATAATACAAGCAAAAATGAACAAAATTAATTATGTACAGTCTTTATGTTGCACTCATGTGATATGTTTACCATAGCATACTGTATTGTACTGTGACTTAATGTGTCACAGTAACAATGCATATTGTCTTGATGCCCAGTGCTACATTAACTTGACTTAATGTACTTGCCATGCTTATTAAATAACACGGACTAAGCTAATGCTAGGCTTATTGCAGTGGTCACTAATTATTTAAGTTTCTTATCACTTCACTTTCTGAGATGGTCATACCTTCATGAAAGTTTAGTATAAATGGCATCATGTGTAATCTAACCCACTCCAACATCTTTACAGTGATGGTGATGGGAACTTGGGGCTGAGATGTTTTCAGCACAGACAAAGCCGTTTTATATGATCTCCAAAATGACCAGGGAAGCTGTATGTGCCCTCTGACTCATTACATGTAATACTGAGAGTAGTAAATGGGCTCAAATCCAGAAAGTTCTTCCACCTCACAAATGTCTCCGTGTAGCTCTCGGCCAATGAACACATTTGAACAACGCATTTTGACCGCATGGCTTATTGCAATGCTAGTATCAGTTTCATAATGTAGGAGACATTAAATGCTTTAGACTTTGGGTTCCCATCACCACTGTAAATAACTCTTAAGATTCCCTAGAACAGTTTCTGTTAATGAGAAAGCAGCTAGGGCTCGTCCTTTCTCAAATATTACTGGCAAAGAAGAACATATGCTGGTCACGCTCTTGTACGGGAAGTGGATGGTGTTCTTTCTAGCCATGCGTCAGTGCTGGACAGTCTTAGTTTGCTCTTTTGGTTTCGCCAGGAAACGAGCTAGTGTGCTTGCCAGAGGGCAAGGTCCAACGTCCAAATGCAAATCCTGCTAGCAGTAATAGGACTATGGCATGAGTTAGTGGCATCCTTTGTTGCCAGCTGCTATTTATTCAGTACTGCTTAGTAGCTGGCCGTAATGTCCCTGAACTGTTATTGAGATGCCTCTTAGTTTTTTCATATTGCTCTGGTTTATATGGATAGGCACAGTAAAACATTCATTGCTGCCCTCATTCTGCAGTCTAGACTTAAATTACTTCTTTAACCTTCGATCAGGTCGGCTGTGCTCCACACTTGTTTGTTGGTGAATAAGAACTTAATCTGGTCACAAACCTCTACGCAAAAGAAGTTCTCTTTCCTGAACCACTTCCTTTTCTTCTCTTCGCAATCTGCCATCTGACGCACATTTGTTTAAGCCAGTGTTCACCCTGTGGGTGGTTTGTGTTGTTGGTGGTTGCTTATTATTTCATTTCAGGACATTTAATGATGTGTGCATAAAATAACACTTAACTTTGTTTTAAGATGAGGTAGATATTGTTACTATTAATGGGTGTAGTGTTTCTCCTCAAGCTCTCTACTGTCCATTCTTAGTCAGCTTGCTGTCCGTCAGTGGACATGAGTGAATCTGCAACTGCTCTGGCTGGAATAGCAAGTAGAGCATTGTGGATTGACAGATAGACACTGTTTATGCTCTATGTGCACGTACTGCACGTTATGTCATACAGTGCAGTTGGAGAAAAGGAAAGGGGAAGCTGCGCTTTTTTATTCTATCAAGATCGAGGGGAGTCCATATCACAGGGAATAACTTAAATCCTGTTCGTTACTTCAGCAAGTAGTTTCAAGTGAACACAAAGTTAAAATTCCCCTGAAATTTCCAATTACTCATGCAGGTTCTTCTGTGAGGTGATGGTGTTTCCCAGACCTGATGCTAGAACTTCGAAGCGCTTTTAACAAAAGTTCATTGTGGTCTTCGCCTTATTGGTTAACAAGGACACAACATGGTTCTAACAGGTTTTCAATCAATCATCTTCATGCATGTTTTACAATTGTGCAAAAAAAAAAAAACACTAAATGGAAAATCCTGAAATTCAAACACATCCAAATATTTAGAGTTCTTACACAAGGACATGGTGTTAGATGGAATACATGCAGATGGAAAACAAAGAACATAGATTTTAAGTAAAGCTGTGTACACACTACATGACCTTCACGGTTGTCAAATCATTGTACACTACAAAACTTCTTGTAATTGGGAATATTAGAGCTTGCACACTACGGGACTGATCAGCGACACAAGGTCATGAATTTCAAGATCTTTCACCGGGAGGTGAGCAATCAACCAATCTAGCCCACAGCGAATACCTACTTTGCTCCATTCCGAAGCGACAGTCTCTAAAAAGCAGTTGGCGGCTTCAAAATTGGGGCTAAAGTCATGCAATGTAAACCTGGAATAATTGATAATGTTTGAAACTGTAAGTCACATGACTAACTTCTGCCTGGTCTTATTGCTTAGCACACAGCATATACTCAACGGTGAACTGCTATTACGCTTTCTTTAAACAGTTCAGCCGCTACCCTACACTTGTATGCGCGGCCAGTTTGTACAACACAGTGGTGATTCTCTTCAGTGGGCAGGGGTGGCTGGCAACTCAAAACAATTAGTACTATAGACGGTCCCATCATGGAGCATGGCTGTTTGAAGACTGCCATAATGTACAAGATGGGAAAACGATTGGATAAACTTTTCAGTTTCTCTTTAGTTTCCTGCCTCTTTTGTCGATATTTGTAGAATCGCAAAGCACTGCAAATATAAAGCGTCGTTTAAGGCTGCTAAATATGAGCGAGTGAGTTATAGGTCAGTTCCGTTCGAGTCTTCATCTCTCCATTTAAAGAAACGGACATTGGTAGGTCCTACTTATTTCAGTTCATTTCTTTCATTTTGTTGTTAATCCTGGACCAGATGATTTTCCCACAAAGAGCCAGATAAAACCCAATTTGTAATTTCTGTTCTGCTGATAACCCCTGCTCCTTGGTTCCATTTCTTAATGAAGGGTAAGGCTTAGGGTGCATTCTATAATAGCTGAGATAATCAGCGTCTCGAGGCTGTGAAAAAGCTGTCGTGCCCTTTGCCTTCCTGCAGCAGTAGTTAATAGACTACGATTGCGATCTTAAAAACAAGTAAAGCTGCCAAAGTCCAATTTAACATGCCTAACGTAATGTACCAGGCCTGTTTTGGGAGGGGAGGAAGTTTGCGAAGCCAGATTTAGCCTCAATTTAACATTGATGGTAGACTTGCTTTCTGTATGCCTCTGTAGAAACATTTGCACAGCACCACTTTACAATGAGCAGGAGATGTGGACGTTTTCCTGTATGGATGGAGTGAGTCAGAGCTAAAAGTGCCTCCTTTTTAAGGTTCTTTGGCTTCATGTGTAAATGGAAAGAACAGCTAGAGAGCGAGAGACGGGCGGGGAGGCCATGCAAATATCGCCAGATGTTACCTAACCTCTGGAAATTGAGGCAGCCTGAATGAACACGCATCTGCACATAAAGAGCTTTTTCACCATGCGGGTTCCCTCCTCCTCCTCACTCCGCTGGTAAAGCATTCCCAAAACCCACGCTCTCCTGAATAACATTTGCAGCTCTACAAGACAAGGCTTTGACATCTCCTCCGGTTTTGTTTTTTTCCCCAGTCGTGGTTATAAGCTTCCGTTCTTTTCTGAGAGTGCCGCAATAAATGATTCATTTCCCTTCGTCGCCGTCCCTGTACATTTTGTCCTGCCTAGGACTTTTTTTGTCAGTGTTGTGTAAGCCTTCCATGTGCTTAAAATGAGAATTAATTTAAAAAAATAAATAAATAAAATGTAAACACCACAACAATGTTTTAAATCTTGTCTGGTTAGTCCTTATAGATAGACCTCAAGGACTGTGGTGTTTTTTTTTTTTTTTTATTTTATTTTTTTTCTTCCCTTTCTTCTTCCTTGAAGCAAAGAAGTAAACAACTCTTTGAATGCCTTTGAGACGGAGAAGGCAAGGACTGCTGGGATATGTAGTCTGCTGATTTCTCAGGCTTGGCTGAGATCCCTGTGCGGAGCGTGACTAGCGTGAGGAAGGGTCCCATGGTACAGATTAGTGCAATTGGCGTCGCATACACATGCATGCAACCGGTTTCTCGCTTTGGCATCAGGGGAGAGCTTGTTAGAGAACTGGTGGCTATGTCTAGGATCACATGGGCAGAACATTACATCCTATTTTTCCACAGTAACTTATAAATGGACATCCACTGTTGCGCAGTCTTAGCGATCTGCTTAATACTTAAGCTGCCGTTGCAGTTTCCCATTCCTCCTCCTCCTAGCTGAGCATGCGCTTTAGCAGAGGTCAAAGCCACAATACAGAAGGATGCACACTCACAATGTATTTCGTTATTGCCTCAGCTCTGTCCTTCACCGCCTGCCTCCATCAGTAGAGGACAATGCACGTGAAGAGGAGGTTTTTATCTTTAGCTGAGTCACGACAAGGCTTTATCAGCAGCTGACTTCTCTGATAAAGCACCTAGTGGCCTATCTACTTTCACATTGAAAGAGCTGTGCTATCTGCACCATGCGATTGATCACAATGAGCAGTGATTTCAACATGCCCTGTACTGAGTAAATGACGCAAAACACATAGCTGATAGACGTGAATGGGCTGCTGCTTCAGCTGGAGATTTCATCCTTCATGTATCCCAAAGTCAGCATGCACTGGTCTGGTCTCTCTCCCAGCTCGGATGTGATGGAGAAGACCTAGGAGGTGGGTGGGAGTGGCACAGATTTGGAGTTAACATGGCACAAAAGTCATTGAAGTTTTCCTTTGTCATTCATGGCCTTTTAGACTAATCCCATCTTCAGCCATAGCTGTCTAAGCGCCCTCAGGGGTTGCCTCTAAGCAAGTCTGTGGAATCTTGAAAATTTCTTCCAGCTGATTGAGTTCCAGCGTCTCATCTTTAATACGTTTCAGCACTCGAGTAGACAGCAGGAACAGTAAGGACATCTGGAGAGAATGTCGGATTTCTGTTTTCAAACCAAGTGTTTTTCACGCTCCGCTCGTCCACAAGAGGAAAACATGTTTACTCCCACTTTACCAAGCCCATTACACATTCTGATTGCTATTTTCTCCGGACTAGTAAGACACAGACTGACTGCCTTTAGAGGTCATCCCTTGGCTGATTCGTGAGAGCTGAAGATAAAATAGGAGACAAACACCAGCAGCTTTTCGTGCGGAACAAGCCCGGACCATGTTCCCAGGGTTCTCTTCCCCCCTCTCTTGTTGCTTTCACAACATTCTGGTAATAAATTACTTGGGATTTATCACTAGCTTTCCAAACTAGCTGAAAAACTGGGCCACCTGTTGAACTGTTTATGCAAAGTGCTTGGAAGGTTCCAGAAAAGCTGTTGGGAGGCAGGACTGAATGGGCAGTGTGTCTACAGGAAGAAGCCACGCTATTGGCGAGAAGAGAAGAAAAGCATGTGCAAGCATGTATGAGGCTCGGCGGTGGGTGGGGTGGTGGGCCTTTTGCTTGGAGTGATCCGAGGGTGGGGGCGTGTATGCGTTTAAGGGTACAATGTACGTTTGTGTGTAAAGACAAAGTGCCTGAGGACTGCGGAGCTGAAGCCAGATTAGTTGCTCCTGTCTGGACGTGTAAGGCACGTGGCCGAAGGTGTGCAGAGTTAGAGCCCATATGTACGTATGTATGTATATTGGCATCTTAAGCAGGGATGGGCAAGTTCGGTCACGGATCACATCCGTTTTCACAGCTGATTCATCCAACGAACTTTTATTTGTTAGGACATGAAGCAAAACCTGATCCTAGATCAGGTAAGATGGTCTGAAATGGAAATGGTAGGTGCCTGTGTCTGAGAATGCGGGACTGGAGAAGAGTAGAGTATATTGACTCGTGAGTGAATTAGCCTATTTCTATTATAAATGGCTCATTTGAAAGTGTATTGGATTTTAATGGAAGAATGAGGCATTGGTAAAGTGGTTTTGTACCATCTGTGGTCTAAAACATTTGCTACTCGCATGTTATTTGATGTAGAGAGCTCATTTCCAATGTGCCGTGCTTAAAGATTAGAATGGATGTTAAACCATTTAACCAAACACATTAACCGTGTGTTGAACCCTAGCATCAACATTTACTTTGCTGTGTTAGGATGCACCTATACAAGGGTCGTGGCACATATTTGCCAATGCTGGTACTGTTTAAGTCGGATATAAACAAGTCATTAAATAGCAGTTTGTGATGTTGACCAAATCCAAACATCTGTCCAGCAACTACATATCTGCTGATTCCAAAATCATTCTGCATCGGTGGTCTATATATCCGTTTGTGTGGTTCAGTTAGTGTGCATAGTCAACTCTATGGATGGCAGTAGCTACAGAAATCAGCCTCTGACATATTGTACCCAGGCCTACTGCCTGTTCTGAGTGACCTCTACCCTGACCTCTCTGTGCTGAATTCCTGTGCTGAGTTATCGCAGTATTGGATTGTGAATTGGACCATGACCATAGTCGTACTGGGACCTAGATACACATATTGATCTGCAGCAGTCTGTCCACATTGCCCCAGTGATAATCTTCTCATGTGCTCCCACTTCAAAAGAGAAGCTCACGTTTGCCTCATTCTGTGTCTTGCAGGTTATAATACACGATCAACACAGAAAAGGTTCGACTCTATAGCCAACGGGATCGCGAGGACTTGATTACAGTCGCTCTAAGCCTGAGAGTTTGTGTTAGTGCGGCTGCCCCCCCCTGCCCCGTGCCCGGCCGCTTACCTGGCATCACCTTTGCCACCCACTCTGCAGTGAAGGAAAGACCTGAGTGCCATCTTGCAGCTTCCCGGCACAAACTTTTCTCCCTGAATTGCGTCAGTTCTGATTAGGTAAGCCTGTTACTCATTCACCAGACTAATTGCTTTGTGCTTACAGTGAGGATAAAACCGTGTGATTATAAATTCATTAGGGAAGACTTTTGTGTCACTTGGACACAAAGCTCATGTGCTGTTGTGTGTGTGTGTGTGTGTGTCCTGTGTGTGTGTGTGTGTGTGTGTGTGTGTGTGTCCTGTGTGTGTGTGTGTGTGTGTGTGTCCTGTGTGATTGTCCTGAATCATGTGTTGTCTGTTTGCTCTTAAAGGATCAACTTCTAAAAAAAAATTTCAAAATGATTCCCAACGGATATTTGATCTTTGAGGATGAGAGTCTCTTGGATTCCACCGTTGCCAAGATGAATGCCCTTAGGAAGAGTGGCCAGTTCTGCGATGTCAGACTTCAGGTAAATATAAATCCACTTGTCATATGCAAAAGTTTGAACTTGTTTGTCGAATGTCAAAGTTTTAAATATTACTTTTTTTTTATTTAAAATTTTTTTAAGTGTTTATTTATTATTATTATCATTATTGTTAATAATATATTTATAATATAATTTTTTTATTCGTTTATTTATGAGTTATTTTATTAGTTTTATTGAGATTTTGTGACCTTAATGCAATTTACCACAGCAAAGCAAATGTTTCCTCAATATATTTGACTAATGTATTTATTTATCCCTGTCACCACTTAAAAATAACATTTGTTGTGCTGTTATAATTGTGTAAATAACTCGAAGCTGCAACAAAACAAATAGAAATCGTCATGGAAAAACGGAGTAAAAGAAAAGGAGCAAATCTGTGGCCCTTCAGGGCGTCTGTAGCAAATAAACCCTGATTGTGCATTAGGCTGCGCAGATGTTTGTAGAGGATGTGTAGTTACGTTTCACTTTGAAAATCAACAGAATGTGCCATTTGATTACAGAAGTGTTTGCGTGGGGAAGACGAGTGTGCTCCTCGTTTCAGATGATCTGGTTAACCCTGTAATATTGCACGGCCGTAGAATACACTGAAAACTGGAACCTGATTCTCTCTGGAGGGTTTAGGCTGAGTCACATTGGAAATATGAGGCTCTATGAGAAGAGAGGTGATTTTAAGTGGTAGTATTAGTTCAGCAGACTAAATTCCTGGAACTGTCAGTGGCCATAAGCCAAGTGGCATCTGTTAACCAGTGAATGAAACTCTCTACAGGAGGAAATACTGTCTGGCAGACTGAAGGGAATCTGTCCCAGTTCCTGATAGACTGGGTACGGTAACACATGCCTCCAGCTCAAGTTTGATTAATCACTTCACAGTGGAAGGCGGCTGTCCTGAATCTCTCAAACTAATTATTCTTTTGTGTTTTTGTCTTTTTAAATAATGAGGAAAAAAGAACCAGTGGATGCAGTTAGAGTGCTCTGTGTCTCGGTTACATCATAGTTCCACCTCAGACCTTTAACCCGCTTTTTGCATCATTAGGCTGTGCTGTAGCGTCTGGTTTGCGTAATGATGAGTCATCTGAATGTTTGGCTGAAGCTGCTGGGTGTGACATGCTTTTGACCTTTCCCAGGTGTGTGGTCATGAATTGATGGCGCACCGCGCAGTGCTGGCCTGCTGCAGCCCGTACCTGTTTGAGATCTTTAACAGTGACCTGGAGCCTCACGGCATCTCCCATGTGAAGTTTGAGGACCT
Source organism: Prochilodus magdalenae (assembly GCA_024036415.1). Taxonomy (NCBI): domain Eukaryota; kingdom Metazoa; phylum Chordata; class Actinopteri; order Characiformes; family Prochilodontidae; genus Prochilodus; species Prochilodus magdalenae. The sequence goes on from JAMWET010006025.1 coordinate 150,792, forward strand.
GGACCCTGAGGCTGTGGAGATCCTGCTCAACTATGCCTATACTGCCCAGTAAGTTCACTCAGGCATCCGTGATCCGCCTCAGATCTGGTTATCGTTCTGTTCTAGACAGGCCGTGGCTGCTGTTATAAAGTACAGTAGTGTGCGGTTTTCCCAGCTCAGTGTTTATTGCTTGTGCATTGACATTTTCTGCTTTCTTCAAGGTTGAAGGCAGATAAGGAGTTGGTCAAGGAGATTTACTCTGCAGCCAAAAGGTTCAAGATGGAAAGAGTGAAGCAGGTACTTTACTCTACTTAAACTATGCTGGCAGATAAGTTGGCACTTTTACATTTTTATGATCTTAATGCAGTGAAGTAGTGTTTCTCAGTTCCGGAGGCAAAGTTTCTCTGATGCACGTCTGCTTGTGGTTCTGCATTGCTGGGAAGACCTGTTTTGTTTAATGCAAATTCCTCTCTGCTGGCATTTAAATAACTTGATCTATGTTTGGTTGTGTGTTTTTCCAGATTTGTGGAGACTACCTGCTCTCCAAGATGGATTCCCAGAATGCCATCTCGTATCGCAACTTTGCTAGCAGCATGGGAGATGCCCGTCTTCTAGCTAAGATTGACTGCTACATCCAGGAACATCTTCTGGAGGTATCGGAGCAGGAAGACTTCCTCAAACTGCCTCGCTTGAAGGTGAGTTCCTCAGGGTTCCCCTTAAGGGCCTGTCATACTTAAGAGAATAACTGAGCATCATTTATTTTAAAAAAAAAATAAATAAATAAAAAAAAAAGCTTCAGTGGACTTGTGCTGATGTGGGTTTGTGCGCTTGACAGGCTATGAACCTCATAGCTCTACCACAGGTAGTGGAAGAGTTGTAACGAGTGGCATGTTGTGATATGTGTATATACAGTTGGAGGTGATGCTGGAGGATCATTTGACTCTGCCCAGTAACGGGAAGCTGTACTCCAAGGTGATCAGCTGGGTGCAGCGCAGCTTGTGGGAGAATGGCGAGCCACTGGAGAGACTGATGGAGGAGGTCAGTACTGCGCTCCTATGCGAGCCTCCTCTCTTCTTTTCTGTCCATTTTTTATTTTTATTTTATTTTTTTCAAATTACCCTCTGTTTCCACCACCCCTCTTCCATTCACTAATTCAACAGGTCTATTCACACAAGCTCGCACTCAGCCCATGGGCTGGATGGTTTTGTTTTATCTGTTATCCATTTTTTTTTTGTTGTTGTTCTCCTTACCACAAACTCCCCTCCCCTCCCCCCCAGGTTTTAAGAGTATATATTTTGCAGTAGGTACAGTGCGAGGCTGTTACGCACTCTGCAAAGCCAAGAGGTTAGTCCAGGTGAGCAGAAACTCTAAAGCCGCCTGTACAGTAACCGTCACTGCAACCGCTCCTTTCCAACCTTGACAGAGAGCTTTTTTTGGGTTTTTTTTTTTTGTTTGTTTGTTTGTTTGGTTTTTTGTTTTGTTTTTTTGCTGTCACACTGATGCCTCTCTCTTTCCTGAGCAGGTGTGTGTGCGTGTATGTGTGGGCTGTGGATATTATCACTAACAGCTCTTCCTCCCCGTTGATTTGTTTCTCTTTAGGTTTATTAGAGCAAACACCTACAGGACTCTGAGCAGACTGAAGAAGCCACGACTGGGGCCACCAGGGTAATGAGTCAGAGAAAAAGAGAGAAACGAGGAGAAAAAAATACAGAGGGGCCACAGCCAAAGGAGTGCTGAGCTCCCATCTGTCGATGCAACCCACTCACACGTGCACAAATACAGCCTTTAGCACGCAAATTCAACTTGGCCTCTCCAGCATGATCAAAACACGCCCATTTAAGCAGACACCCATTTCCAGCATTCGGATGATTGGCATATTGAAACACCCAACTTCAGATCTGTTTGGATATTCTAAATTACGATCGGATGATTCAGAGAACCCGCTGTTATTGGTTAATTCAGTGGTACAATCCCTTTCAGTTATTTCATTTCCAGTCAAAACTTCCATTAACTGAAATGTTTCTACAGATGGGGAAATCAGCCGTAACTACACAAACAACAAAATATAAAATTTTAGTATATTTATTAGTTCCACAAACTTTACAGTTCAGTCTTTAGAAGTTGGTTGCATTTCCTGCACCCCTCTGATTTCTCTTTTAATTTCACCTTTCTTTTTGAAGTACTATATCTAATCTCCTCAAAGGTATTTCCTGGAATAATGAATAATTAGCATTTTAGTGGCTGTTTTGACTGGAAGTGAAATAAACAAAGGGTGGCCTCCACCCTTTTCCACAGTAGAGCATTTCATTATACCTTATTGTCGGTAACTACATGGGGATGAACCTCTACCAGAAGTTGAATTGGGCCACTGGAGTAGTATTAATTTCACTGTAGTCCGTCACTTCAGGTCATTTTGACTTGGGCTTTGGCCACAGTGCCTCACTACTGTTTTATTTCTTCTGTTTTTTTTTTTTTTTACGTTTCTGTTCTGTTGGATGTACTTCTTTTTTTGTTATTTTTCTTTTGCAGCCGTTTGAGGTTTTTGGCATTTGTTTGACTGTAAATTGGCTGTTATTTTTAGCCCGAAGAGAAGTCCTCGTCCTGCCGAAAGCATGCTCTTGAAGGAGCCATGGAAGCAATCTGTATAAACGCTACAGTCTCCCTGGAATGTGTGTGATCTTAGTTCAGCCTAACTAACCTCCTCAGCCAAAGAAGATTGACGGCAGCGCCGAACGCCTGTGACGTCGAACAGCGGACCCACTTTCTCTTGTTTCCTCTTCAAACTTAATAGTTCCTGGGTTGTGATGCCTCTGACTGTGTGCGGGAGTCTAAATCTGCAGCAGGCCTCAGGAGCGCCGACAGCAACGATCCTTTTTTTCTTTTCTTTTTCTTTTTTTTGTGACATCCTGCTTCCAAACCCTGCCTGAACAGAAGCCACATTGTGTTTGCAGTCTTAAAGAAGCTTTCTCACCAGCGTCTAGCAACCCGGAGGAAAGCTTGCAACGTCTAACCCCCCCTACACTCCTTACCCCACCCCTCCCCCAGTCTCTCTCCTCTCCCTTGTCCCATGTTGCCGGGTGCCCTGTTGCCATGGAGACAGCCACATGGGTTCTTGTGTCGCTGTGTGTCTTGCAGGTGCAAACGCTGTACTACTCGGCCGATCACAAGCTGCTCGATGGGGGCCTGCTTGAGGGCCAGGCTGAGGTGTTTGGCGCTGAGGATGACCACATTCAGTTTGTGCAGGTACACAAAACCAGCACCAAGCCCCTCCCAGGCTGGACCACAAGCCTGTTTAGTCCTGCTCCGTTAGCCCTGCTGCTCACTATAGCCAGCGCTGTATTATAGCTTGGAGATGAGGTGCTAGGATAGAGCAGCTGCTTCGTGGTGCAGGCTTTTTTATTTAATTTTTTTTTTTTATTAAGCTGGTGAGCTCCCTTTCTGTAAGAGGGCATAGGTGATGGCTCTAATGTACAGTATGTGTGTGTGGCACTGAGTATTTCTAATGCTGCTTATGGAACGGCTCAGAACTAGGCCTTTTAGTAGTATTTGTGCTACACGCATTCTTTTGCTGCTGGACCCATAGTAAGTTCAGCTTGACTTGCCACCGGAGTTAGCCCAGAGAAGAATTAGCTTCAGAGGGTGTCAGTGTGGGTGGTGGGGGCGGGGGTGTCAGGGTTGCGTGTGATTGTGTGCTTGGGCCGAGTGTCTGTAGCTGCCCTGTGCCTTTACAGAAGAAGCCCCTGCGCGAGAGCATTCACAGGCAGCTGAGCAGCAGCTCCTCCGGCAGCCTCTCCCCTGGCTCGGTCAAACAGCCCTGCAAGCAGGAGTGGAAGTACATCGCCTCTGAGAAGACCACAAGTAAGTGTCTAAAACACACATACTATAAACACACTGTGCTCTGCAAGCGACCACCTGCAGAAACTGAAAGTGCCTAAAATCATTAAGCATTTTAAGGGAGTATATCGTCGCTGTCCAAAGAAAAACAAGTCTCTCCAAAATGGCAACTTCACAGGAGAGGCCAAAAACCTCATTTAACTTTAATGGAAGTCAATGGAACCAGACGTCTTTCCAAGCAGTTTTGGGCAATTAAAGTTGGTCCATTCTTCATGAGATTCTCACTCAGTGTAAACAGCAGCTGATTGGTTTAAATGATGCATAAAAGTAAAAATGGACAATAGTGGAGATGCATGTTTTTCATTGGACAGCGACGATATTCTCTTAGAAAGCAACGTCCAATTTTTAGAGAGGGACGTCTAATGTTCATTCAGTTTATATGTTGAGTTATCAGGAATGAAGATGCATAGTTTCATCAATCTTCTGCCCACCAAGCTGACCACAACTTATTGCATTCTGATTCTGGCTATGCACGTGTCTATGCCTATGCATTTCCATGTAGCCTTTTATCATTTGGACTGGAAACAGATTTCCAGTTACACTCTGGTCACCTGTACCAAACAGCTGCAGGCTGTGACTGGTTGTTTGGCATGACTGACATGATGGATTTAGACATTACCAAACTCACATAGAGATGGAGGAATATGTCCCATTACCTCATATTCCCATGTTAGACTAATCCCAGTCAAATGGTAAGACTGATTGTCTGTGTCAGCTGCTTGGACGATGCTTTTCAATAAGAGTGAAGAACAGTGGCTGTTTTGTTGTTGTCACTTCTCTTCAACATTGCCAGTTGGCTGATCACCACTCTTTCTCTCCGTCACAGACAGTACATACCTGTGTCTGGCAGTGCTGAACGGCGTACTGTGTGTGATCTTCCTTCACGGGCGCAGCAGTCCCCAGGCCTCGCCCTCAGCCACACCGTGCCTGCAGAAGAGCTTGAGCTTCGAGGCTCAGTCTCTGGATGAGGAACAAGAGCGGGTGTTGGCTCCCATGCATTATGCTCGCTCCGGCTTGGGCACTGCTGCTCTCAACGGACGACTCATTGCTGCAGGTCAGTAGATTTGAGACCAGCACCTTGGTGTAGGATACGGATAAGGGATGTAATGAAATTCTCAGAAGCAGTGTCCCTGTTGGTTATCCATGCAGTGCTGTACTACTGTTGGTCTTATTCTGGCTGTGGCTGTCCCTCAGGTGGTTATAACCGTGAGGAATGCTTGAGGACTGTGGAATGTTACAATCTGAAGACCGACAGCTGGAGTTTCATTGCTCCAATGAGGACACCTCGGGCTCGCTTTCAGATGGCTGTCCTTATGGTACGCATCCTCACTTGGAAGTGATGATTAGTAAAGTTGTCTGCAGTTTGGGACACTCTGTGGCTAAATTGCTCCTTCCTCAAACAGGGTCAGCTGTATGTAATGGGCGGGTCCAATGGTCATTCTGATGAGCTGAGCTGTGGAGAGACGTATAACCCAAGCACAGATGAGTGGACTCAAGTGCCAGAGCTCCGGACCAATCGCTGCAATGCAGGTATGCAAGCTTAGGACAGGATGTCTCACTCTTCTGTAGGTTTTTTTTTTTTTTTTTTTTTAAACCATGAGCACTGCTGGTTTTAATGTGCATACCTTGTTTCGTGGTCTAGGTGTCTGCTCTCTGAACAACAAGCTGTATGTTGTTGGGGGATCGGACCCTTGTGGGCAGAAGGGTTTGAAGAACTGTGATGCTTTTGACCCCGTGACCAAGGACTGGAACAGCTGTGCCCCATTAAACATTAGTGAGTTTCTGACGCCCATATAACTGCAGAGCTTTAGGCTTACAGATGCAACCCCTCTTTCCAGCACAAGCATAAAAGTGATATGAATACCTAGCTCTTGTCTAAAGTATTGGTGTATCTGTTCATGCAGGGAGGCATCAGGCAGCCGTGTGCGAGTTGGATGGCTTCATGTATGTGATTGGTGGAGCAGAGTCATGGAATTGTCTGAACAGTGTAGAGCGCTACAATCCTGAGAACAACACCTGGACCCTCACTGCCCCCATGAACGTGGCTCGGCGAGGGGCCGGTGTGGGAATCTATGCAGGTGAGCATTTGCACAATAGAGTTTAGTTGTTTTCATAGCAGATGGAGATTATTAGCGAAACCTGGCCCAAGACAGGATGTTTGTAAATAGTGGCTTCTAGTTAAAGTACTAAAAGACAACCTCTACTGTTGAGTTCTCGTTTTGGCACAGGTTCTTGAGGTCAAGTCCTCCAGGACACTTGAGCTGTGTGTTGCTTAGGTCATAGACCTGGTTTGTGGGTGGGGGGGTAAACCACCCAAAAGGTTATAAATCGGCTAATATAGAGAAATGCTGAGTGGTTAGTCGCAATTGCGCAATTGTCTAACAGCATGTCGAAGTCCAGTTTGCACCAGATGCACTAACTGTGCCATGCTGTGGCATGAACAGTGTTACAGCTAGAGTAGCCTTACACATAGCCATGCCTATGGAGCACAGTGCTGTGGTCGTAATGAACAGTCGAGGCTAATAAACAAATCTAGTTTTGCCTCTGGTGATGAATCCTTTCAGGCTAATGTTATGAACCCTTGTGGTTTAGCTAGAACACAAAAGCTAGCCATGGTTTCGTCAGGAAGTCAGGGTTTAATCGCTGATCTCATAATTTAACCATTAAACAGGCAAGGATTTGTATTACACTTGTGTTCTATATGTAAAAAAAAAAAAATGCAATGCATTTCTTCTTGCGTGCCACTCCACAAATAAACGTCCGTTCTAGAGTGAAAACTGATTTACAGGGAGAGTAACGCTTGTACTTGAGCATGCTTTGTTCGCTGCTCTCTTTCGGTGTGCTACCTGAGTTACAAGCTACAGGTGCAAGTGGGAAAAGGTTCTCACTTTCTTCTCACATTCCCTTCTAGGGAAACTGTTTGTGGTGGGCGGATTCGACGGCTCCCGCGCTTTGAGTTGCGTGGAGGTTTACGACCCTGCCCGGAATGAGTGGAGGATGCTGGGAAGCATGAACTCGGCGCGTAGCAACGCAGGCGTGGCCGTGCTGGGCGACCTGATCTTCGCTGTGGGTGGCTTTGACGGCAACGACTTCCTCAACACCATGGAAGCGTACGACCCGGAGCTGGACGAGTGGAACACCTGCGCTGAGGCTTTGACCAGCAACTAAGTGCTGATGGGAGCTTGAGCACAGGGATGGGGGGCATGTGGGGGGTAGCAGGGGAAAACTCTCTCTCTCTCTCTCAAACTAACAGGCTTAGTGACGTAATCGTGCTTCGTGACGTGTATGTGAGCGGGTCAGGGTGGGGCTTGGAGATGGGGGTAGGGGAGGGGGCAGGGAATCATGGGGGGTCTTCAGTGAAGGCCGACTCATTACATTGCAAGTGGGTGGGCTTGGGAGGGTTTCAAGTTCATCGGGGGTTGCAGAAAGCAACTTAAAGCTTTTGCATATTGCATACAATATTTTCTGTGTTGTACATATTATTGTGTTTGTTTCTTTTCAACGAGTTTTTGCTTTAATTTACCGAGAATGCCAACCTTTTTATTGCACATTGAGTGAACTTTGTTTTTTTTTTTGATGCTAAAAAAGGTTTGGATTTTTTGTGTGTGAGATTTCCAGTAAGAAAGATCAATGAAGTTACTGTTCACCTAGAGTGGTGGTAACCAAGGCGGCATTGTTTTCAGCAGGATTAAATGGTTGAATTGATTTTAAAGAGGTAATTCAGTTGCATTAGATTTTATTTACTTGGATTTTGTAATATTAGCTCTCATATTGATGCTCTGTGGTTATATAAAAGCCTTATTCAACAAAAGATGATCACTTACATAGCTTTTCTTTTAGCATTACCCATTATGTGGGATTGCTTTACCAATCTTTAATGATGGCCTTTTTTATATTTTTGATACACTGCTGATTAGCCTATAGCTAGATAGACGACCTAGAAGACGCACATAACTCCCAGAGTTGTGAATCTTAATCAGTGCCAGTTTAGTTACACAAGTGTAAACACGAACACACACACACACACCATGTTCAACTTTTCTGCTAACTAGAATGTTTTGTTACTGCAGTTTTGACTAACTCATCACTTTTTTTTTTTTCCTGTTTCTTTTTTTGTGTTCAGAATTCAAAAGGAAATTAGTTCTCAAAAGATTTTTTTTCATTAGACAAAATAGAGGGTGAAAATTCTGTATCCCATTTGTTACAAACTGATATTTCTTAACTAATAAATCATTTCAACCTGTGAACACATGCAGAATTGTTGTTGTGGGGTTTTTTTTTTTTGTTTTTTTTTTAATGCTGTTATCAGAGTTGATTGGAACAGACTGGAACTCTGTAGTCAGTATAAACCAAGTGGTTTACAAATACTCAAACGCATTTTAACAGGGGCTCTAGCTCTTAAGGCTAATTCTGGTTGGATTACTATAATCTGGCATGTGCAGGTACATCTTATCTTGCAAGAGTGTGTGGGATCAGTTAACGAGATAAATGGACTAGGCCAGAGTCATATTTTCCATGGCTGTGAGAGGACACTAGTATGAGAATAAGCTTTATAGGGAAATCTAAACAGTGGTCTTTTTAGCCATTTAACTACTCCTGTTACAGACGTGTGTATGAGGAGACCAGTGTGATATTAATAAAGCTTCACAGGGTTTTAAATAAAGGACTGGATTCTGCATATGAAGACATTTTAGATATTTCCAGGATGATGAATGCTCTTTGAGAAAGCTGTCAAAAATGAAGTTATGAAGTGCTGATTAACTTTTCAGGCAAATGACATTTCAGTTTAACAGTGTTGCCATAATTGAAATATTAAATCTAAAAGCACCTTTAGGTGTGTAGTTTATTATTATTACATAAAACAACAACATAGATTTGAGTGATCTTAGGTGTCTGATTTCAAAATGCTATATACAAGAATATGGAAAGAATAACAGTTGCTGCATTATGGGAACTACATCACACTTATTTTTTCAGTGGAAGGTGGTTTTAGACACGTCTGATGCATTCATCAGCATGCATGTATCAGCACTCCTTTAAGACTGACAGGGAATTGGCTCATAGGGACCGGTCATAAGGTTCAAAAGGATTTAGAAGGCCATTTGCTGAGATGACTGCTCATAAGACTTGGGCCAAATGCCACAGCTAAGGTGCTTGATTACACTGGCCATAAATCTGACTGAGCATAATTTACATGAAGCACACCCGGCTTTAGGTGGGTACTCATTCTCTGAGTAGAGAGTTTAAAGCCATTTTATGCCAGTTGTGCATTTAACCCATCCGGGAAACGCCCACACGCACTAGACAGTGACAGTGGGCACACTTGCCCGGACTGGTGAGCTGCCCAATCCACAGGGCCTGAGGGAGCAGTTGGGGGTTAGGTGCCTTGTTCATGTGCACCTTAGTCATTACTGTCAGTTCAGGGAATCAAACCAATAACGCTCCTGTTAGAAGGCTGGTTCCCTAACCTCCAGTCCACGACTGCCCTGTCTTGGGAGAAAGCTATGATCTAGCAACTTATGATCCAGCACCTATGTCAGTAATGTCAGGTGGGGTGAAAACATCTGTACTGACGCTCTCTGACTAAAAAGCTCGCTCTGAGATCCATGTATTTAAGCCCCCCTCAGGATTAACCCAGTGTTTTCTGATTGGTCAGCTCGTTTGTTCTTATCGATCCACCCCCACCTCTGTGGCTATTCTTACAATTAAGTTGGTTCTGCTGTAACAGTTTGAGCCTGCAAGTCAGCTACAAGTTTGTGGATACAATCTACCTGGGCAAGCTAGACTGGAGCGGTCTACAGCCTACTGCAAAGACCACCCCTGAAATTGAAATGCCCGTCTCATGCTCCTTTCAGAGCATGAATGTAAACGGGTATACAGATCCATGAAAAAAAGGTTTCTTGTGGCAGCTGATACATTATAGTGGATGAGTCCTAGCTCCACTTGCACTTTCACTCTGAGGCTGCCTATCAGTGTCCTCTGACTGGAGCATAGTGTGAGATGACTAAAGTCAGAATCGGTTCAAGCTAAATCCTGTGCTGACCTCATCGTACAGTTACGTCAGAGGCAGGCAACTTTATCTGGCCTGTGTTAATGAGAGTAGGTATAATCTTCAGGAGCCACAGTCACCTCTCCTGATCCTTTCACAACTGGCACAACCTTCTCCGCCTCGGGCAAGGAGTCCAAGCCAGCATTCTCAGACAGCAAAGGGCGGGACATGACATGACATGACACGACACTTGAGAAATGTTAGAAAGTTTTCATTCAAAGCAAATACACAAACAGAAACTTATTATATTAATATTATATTAAACAAATACAAAGTGTATGTACAGGTGAAAAAAAAAAAGGCAAATCAAATCTTGTACAAAATCCCAGAACAAAAACGGTTTTCACTGAGTAGTTTTAGAACTTTGTGTATATACAGAGGCAAAGGTCTGGGAACAGCTGGTCACATGACGTATTTTGTTGATTTTCTAAGTAAAAATAATTAAACACTTCCTTTACTGGAAACCAACTTTTGCAAATTCAGTTTAAATGCAAATTCACTTATTTGCTCAATTCCACATTTTATGGAATAAAATAAAATAAAACAAAAAAAAATGCAGCTGGTGTAAAAAGTGATGGAACAATCTTTTTCTAATATGATCCACTCAGCAAATACATCAAAACTGTGCACTAGCATGTTCCCAGTAGTGAATGTGTTAACATGTTAATTTGGCTGGGGGTATTCAAACGCTTTCACCTGACTATGGGTGACCGTTTCCAAGAGTGCTTCTGATGTTTGGTGTCTGACTAAAAGCTGGTCAGCTGTACTGGCATAAGAGAAAAAAAAAAAAACATAGCCACAGTTAGTTTATTGACATCCCTATAATTAACAGCCCTTGTGGGCATCGTTAAATCACCATCCCTTTCGATGATGTCATCTGAGGGGGAGGGACAGTGCAGGATGAGGTAATGCCTCGATTCTATTCTCTGCTTTACGGTCACAAGACATTTCTTAGGCTCATTATCTAAGGCTGAGATGATATGAGAGCATGTATTCAGTGCTGTGCAAAAGACCAGAACGGAACACAGTCTATATAACGTTGATATAACCAAGCCATATCAAATGTCCCATGCTGTGAATGAGCCATCATGACAGATTATGTTCAGTCACTTTATTTAATTCACCTCACTGTCCATTTCAGCAACTCAATTCACCATATAGGAGCACTAAACCTGGCTGTGGGAGCTCTCAGGAAGCCATGCTTAAAACCCAACATCATTCATTAAATAGCCCATAAAAAATAATGTTGTTCTGATCTTTAAAGCTGGCTAAAGACACCTGATGGAAGGCCAGAGACTCCAGAGCATCATACATACAAATTACCCATTTAAAGGGAAGGACTCAATTTGAATCTGGGAGCTCAGAGGCAATAGGACTGAGATATTAGACCCATCATCTCCAAATTCCTGCAGCTTGTTTGATAGAAGGGGCTGTATTTATTTGAGATGGCTGAGGGAGCTCAGACTCAAAAGCTCAAATCATGGACGTTTGAGGCCTTAATGTTTAAGGCACCCAGTCTGATATAAAGACTCTACAACAAACATATATGGAGGTCATTTAATTGAAACAACCAACTTAATGCAGCCAGGCTCAAGCCTTATACCCAACTACACCGGGGGGGGGAGATAAACAGATTAGCTATAGCCTGTAATTTAGAATCAGTGCACCTATATGGTCAATGGAGCTAATAAAAACAGACATTGGGTGTAGAAATGGTTGGTCATTGTCATCATGACAGATCCCATAAAGTTTAATGTCACGACAGCTTTGTTATAACAGTAAGATTCAATAGCACAGTTTTTAGACAGTGAAACCTGCATGCAACCAATTGCATTTTGTAAATTGCATGCAGCATCTTTTCTGTGCAATTTGACAGTTACATAAATCAATGTTGCACACAACACCTTCGGTTTATCCACTATTTAGCAGCTCATATGTTTCATACTAGCTCATACTTCCTTTTGCTTAAACTTTCAGCATTTGTATCAGCTTCGGTTCTATCTAGGATTCTTTACTATACATTTCGGTACTGAAATATTGTTTGTGTGTTAGATCTTTGAAAATCAATGTTGCTGTTTTAGATGCAGCTCACTTGTTGTCTTCAACATAATGTCATAGAAGCAGACATCATGGACAGTTTCTCTGTCTCCCCCTCTATAATAATAGTCATCATTTGGATTCCAAAGTAACCTGAGCTCTGTATGAAATTAGGAGCACCAAGAGAGAAGAAATTAAATTCAGTAACATAGATCATAGTAGCAGCAGGCTAACAAAGAATAAAGCAGCAACCTGTTCCATAAGAGCATGTAATTCTTCACTGGTGGTTTGACAGGTTGTTTCATGAAACTGAACTGTTGTGGAGTTCTAAATATTTAACATGGCTCTTTCCAGTATACGTTTCAACTATGGTTGCATGCAAGTTTCACCCATTTAAGGCCAGTCTAAGACTTCCGCATAGTATTACAGATGCTCATTGATCTTGAAGCTAAGCCAAAAGAAGTCTGATCTAATTCTACTCGACATTGCCAAAAGGTCTGCAGATCTGCAAGGCACCTCGACTTAAATAGAATGCATGAATACATCCAAAGCCTCAGCTGGCTCCGGTGGTCTTGAACAATCCTTAGTCTTTTACTGCAATATTTTAAACTGAGCCCAGAGTTAGCAGCAGTCAGACCAGCTGTAAGAGACAAAAGCGCCAACCAGGAACTAACACAGAGGTCATTTAAGTCAGAGAGACACATTCAATACTGCAATGCATATGAAGGAGTTCAAAGGCACACAAAACCCCCACAAAGCTAACCTGAGAAGCGATGAATATGAAGTGGGGAACAGTATGAAACTGCTCCTTTTGTAGCTTTTGTTCATTATTAGCAAAGCTAGCAGTTTTTCCTTCTTCCCTTAGAGCTACATGCAGCCTCTTCTCCTAATGAGGTAGTTCTTCAAATCTGAGAAAGACTGAAAACTTATTTACACAGTAGATAATCAAAAAGATAAGCCCCATTAACAACCAAATGTATGTGCAACACCACTAAAAATTAAATTACTAAGTGTACAGTCGCATATACAAAGTTCAAACACCTCGGCCAATTTATGTTAATTTTTTTTAAAGTGAAAATATAGTATATACTGGCAAAAACTTAAATGTGGCATTTATCTGCACATTTTAGTGCAAAATTTCTATTTCTTACTGAGAAAAATGTGTATTGGGTAAATAATAAAATACATATTATAATATAATATACACTTAAATATTTTTATATATAATTATATTTTATATTATATATGTTATACAGTATATAATATGGTAAATATGTTAAATTCAACAAATAAAAAGTAATCATGCATTAAATTGTGCAGATATTTATTCTCTGTAGAGGATGAGTTAACTTACTGTCCATTAAAGCAATCAACAAAATCTAATTTGGCCAAGGGTGTCCAAACCTGCACACGACTGTGAGTGCAAATTAAACTGACTCTAAAACAGGTTTTAAATGAGACCAAATAAAGATTCGATTCAAAAGTGAGTTTGTAACAGATTTTTGCTAACCAACAGCATCAATCATTATTCATGTAGAACATGGATCGATAACCAGCTTATAGAGAAAACCAACAAACTAGAAAAGCTAAAGCTGATCTCAGAACAGATTAAAAGGTTAATTTAGGTTAACTTCCGCAACTGCTACAAACTTCTTAGTGTTCAGACTGCGATGAGCTTGGCATAGAAGTGGAGGTGCAATAGGATGATGAGGTTTCTGTGGTGGTCACATACACAAACAACATTCATCAGTCCAATTGAATATTCAACCCACTCATCTGGTCCGCTCTATCGTGGATGTAATCAGGTTGTCAGTGTAGCTTCGATGTGTATGATTCCCTGGGTTCAGGTTCTGCTTCCACTCTGACCACACACAGCAGCCGCACAGCGGTCCAGATTTGCTTTTAGTTCCATAAGCTGGGTTCCTCCTACACACAGCTTTTCCCTAGAACAAACAAGCACAGACACAAATGTAAAGTAGGTAGAACACTTTAACTCGCAACTTGCAATTTCATAATGGTCAAGAGTTTAGGCAAAACAATAAGGTAAATATTAATATATATATATATTATATATGTATAAATTACTAATACATATATCCCCCTTGATCTTGAAGCTAAGCCAAAAGTCTAATCTAATACTACTCGATATTGCCAAAAGATCTGCAAATCTGCAAGAGACCTTGACTAAAGTGGAATGCATGAATACATGAAAGCCTCTGATGGCTTTGGTGGTCTTGAACAATCCATAGTCTTTAATTGCAACATTTTAAACTGAGCCCAGAGTTAGCAGCAGTCAGACCAGCTGTAAGAGACAGAAGCACCAACCAGGAACATAACACAGAGGTCATTCAAGTCAGAGAGACACATTCAATACTGCAATGCATATGAAGGAGTTCAAAGGCACACAAAACCCCCACAAAGCTAACCTGAGAAGCGATGAATATGAAGTGGGGAACAGTATGAAACCGCTCCTTTTGTAGCTTTTGTTCATTATTAGCAAAAGCTAGCAGTTTATCTTCTTCCCTTAGAGCTACATGCAGCCTCTTCTCCTAATAAGCTACACTTTTATGGGATGCTGAATGCCTCATGGTTAAGCCCAACATTTCAAGTGTGTCAATAATGACAAAAGCACATTCTCCTGACATTTGACAGGATATTCTACTTCTACAGTCAATCAGCAAACACAAATGATGCTTCTTTAGTTCCTAAATACAGCTGCTAAAAATGCTAAAAATAAAAGCCTGGAAGGCAAAAACATGCCTAAAAATATCTAAAACGTCTCTCAACAAGCTCATTTAAGGTCTTTATTTAGGTAGGTTCAGAACAAATGATGTATTTCTATGAGCTATAAAAATTGTAGAAACCTTGATAAACCATATGGCATACAGGATTTTAGTGAGCACAATGGAGCCAAACTAGACAAGCTGTGACAAATTCACAAATGCACTGTGGGAAGTTACAGATTGTTTTATAGTTTGTTTTTCTGAACATGTTGTGCACATCCTCAGTACTGTTTGTAATTTTGTGTATTTTGTATATATTTAAAATAATCTTTGTTTATGTACTATGATGTCTGCAGGAGTAGGAATCAGTGGTGACATACCAGACCACTCATAGGTTTCTTTGTTCTGTTTTGGCCCGAAGAACTTTATTGGTTTATCTGTATTTGATATGCTTGCTCTTACAGTGAGATGTATGACATATTACTCTGCCAACATACCGGTTTAGTCAAAGCACAAGAACCCCACACAAGAAGTAGCTTATCTAGGCAACCTGGAGCAAGTATACAAAGCTTTTGTCATGGATTTGCAAAATCATGTAAATAGTTTTTTTTTGTTGTTGTTGTTTTTTTTTTAAACTATTAATTGAAACAAAACCTAGACACTGATAAAACGCTCATTCAAACGGTCAGTTCACCCTGAGTGTATGTGTTTGAGCTTTGCCTAAAGAATGTCAGAAACTATGGTTGCAAAACAAGTTTACATTTCAGAAAACAAAATTACAAAATAAAAACAAATTTATAAACCAAAAACAAAGTTAAAATGAATTTTACAAGAAGTACCGAAACTGTGAATTCTGATGGAAAGGGTAGGTCTAACACACAGGAAGTGCTCGTTGTGGACACGTCAATCAATCTGTTTCGTGGTAGTGGAGTAAATGTAGGGTGGTTTTACTGCAGCCTGTGCGTCTCTTTCTTTTTCTGGTCTTTTAAAACCTCTAAAGACATTCCCCAGGAAAAATAAAAGTGTGCCAGATGGCTAAAATGCGAGCCACAAAATGGACAAAACTTGTTTTAGCGTCGCCACCATCCCAAACTTGACCCACTCTACCACCGCATTAAGGCACTTCCTGTGTGTTAGACTTACCCTTTCCATCAGAAATTTAGTTTCACATAATTCTGCTTTCTGGAATGTATTTTTTTTTTTTTTTCGTTTGTAAATTTTGCTTTCTAAAATGTTCTGAAATTTGTTTTGCACTTTTCGGCCACCATAAGAAACAGCAACTTTCTGAGTAATACTCATTACCATATTGCTGAGAAAGGGCCATACTGAAAGCCTAATACTGAATGTCCTCTTGAGACTGGTGTATGTACAGTAGGACTGTAAAGAGTCCCCAGACATAAGGTACATTACAAAGCATTCCTGATGTTATCTGAGTCCAGCTGAACGGAAACGGAGGGCCTGTCTTGAAGCTCTCAACAGCGGCACTTCCCACACAATCCTGCATTGCCGATGACTTCCACTCCACACTGCAAGCTACAAACAGGAAGAAGATCACACGTACGCAGGAAGTGGCTGAGGGCCAAAGCACAGTGAAACCTCAGTGCCAAGTCTGCAGAGGATCTTAAAAGAGTCTAAGTGGACCGAACAGCACAGCTTAAAAAAGATCAAATGACTGCTCGAAAAGGTAAAGAAGTAAAAACCCAGACTATCATTCAGCCTTACGTTTGAATAGTTTTAGACATACAAAAAAAACGTAAGAGGAGAATATGAGGAAACACAAGATGATCAGTGATGTTTTAAAGCAACTTGCAACCGAGTAATTTGCAGCCACTGGATTTTGAATAGGCCACTTTGTTTTTTGAGCTATTCTGAAGTCTGCTTGTTCTGGTTCTTTGGTTCCTTGTCTTGCCACAAAACCCCACTGAGTGCTTGAGCGTCATATAGTGGACTAAGGGTATTTGACTGCAGAAATTTGTGGCAGCAAGCAGAATTGTGCTGTAAAGCTAACACAAATGTTCTGTACAAAACATATGATGTACTCCTGCTTTCCACAAATCCTTAACAATTCTCTTTCCTTTTCAATTTTCTTTTCAAACATAATCTACCCAAACGAAAAACGATGCGTACTAAAAATAAACCAAAATGCTGATAAATTAAGTTTCTTTCAATCTGCTATGCTCTCCAAATGTAGTCCTAGACCTGTAGAACAGCTTCCCTTGCTAGAATTACCCAAAGACACTGCCTGCCCAACTGGTGCTTTGAGTCCCCTGGTTCGCCCCCTCCCAACCTGTTGCCGCTTGTTTGTTTATAGCCTCCGCTGCGTTTGCTTTTGTTCACTGCTGAACATGTTACATAACCCAAAAAAAAAAGAGAGAGAAAGAAATTCATGTGCACATCCACCCCCAACCCCCAGCAACCCCCCACCACCACCACCATGTCCACCTTCTCTGCCTTTCTCCTTGCTCATTTCAAGTCCTCTATAGGGCTATTTAAACAATGCTGTAGAAAATAAGGGCAGGCTGAAACACAGCTGGCTGAATGACTGTGCAAGGGTTTAAACACATATGGGAGACACTGAGAAGACCTGCAAGACATGTACACACATCATAAACCACATAGCCAATGTAAGTGAAAACGGGAAAGATAAGACTTTTTAAATAGTCCCTGTAGAATCTACTGAATTATTTTCAGTAAAAAGGTGAATGTGTCATTTACATATTTGTGAACCACACCATCAGTTGAACACCTTAACCTACGTCTGCTCAAAGGTTAAGCCATTGTGTTCATAGCATCAGTAGCATTGGACCTGTTTGTACATCTGACTACACAAGTTTTCTATCATTATGTCATAATAATCTTGGCTCTGTGAGGATTTTGTGCTAACACGTCAGGTTTTGGCTGCAATTGCCTTGTGACTGTTTGTTTCTCTGACTGAACGCTTTGCATACAGGCCCTAGGATGACTTGTTACACCACTGGGATCAACAGAAGCCTCACACTCAGCCTGTCTTGTAGCTTAGCGTGATTGCTGTCATTGCTGGCAGCCCTACTATAGATGTTAACTACACTCAGAATTGCATAATACACAGAATATTATAAAAAGATTTTTTTAAAATAAATAAGCAATAAATGAACAAGTTTCTGAGCCTTGGATCAGAAATTAAGCTTACTTTAAAGGTAAGGCATGACCTTCAGTACCCATAACAGATGTAGCAGGTCTTGTGTCTGATAAGATTGGAGTTTGTGATTCCACCATTAAAAAAGAAAGCTACTGTGAACTAGCAGCAACATAATCTAGCATTTGCCAAAAAAAACTTGTTGACATTGTCAAGTCTTTCGAAATAAATTCTGTGGAACTAATTAGTGGAAACTGAAACTTCCGGGAAGACAAACATCCTGTTAAATCTGTTAATACTGGTTTAACTGGTATGACGTATTAGCTTTTCTGCTTTCTGCTTGCTACCACAAAATCCTGCAGTCAAATACCCTAAGTCCACAATATGACGCTCAAGCACTCAGTGGGGTTTTGTGGCAAGACAAGGAACCAAAGAACCAGAACAAGCAGACTTCAGAATAGCTCATAAAAACAAAGAGGCCTATTTAAAATCCAATGGTGGCAAATTACTTGGTTGCAACCTGCAAAGCTTCAAAACATCACTGATCACCTTGTGTTTCCTCATATTCTCCTCAGTTTGTATTACATATTTTATGAGGGTCTAAAACTATTCAAATGTAAAATAATAATAATAATAAAAAGATGATTTGAAGATGGAGCGAATTGTTTTTTAACAGCACTACAATTCCCTTTTGGACAGGGAACAGTCTGAGGGAGTCTGGGGGAACCAGCAGTAGGAACAAAAGCTAGTGATCTAAGCAGGTATGATCTGATAGCCTGTGAAGTCCAGGTTCTTGAAGCTCTGCCACTGTCACTGTGTGAGCTGTGCAGGAGCAATCCAAGCTGTCGACCTGTGTCACTGCTAACAGAAAGAGGATGCCTTCTGTGTGAGTAGGTGTTACTGGCCTCATCACTTGTCATATCACTGAGTTATAAGATCTCAACCTGCACACAGTAACATGAGGACAGCCAATTCACTTCTCGACCCTGGCAGAAATGAAACAGTACAGTTCTGTGTGCTTCCTTTGTCCAATATTTGTCAAAACAAGTATACCACAGCTGCTAAACAACCACTGTTTTCCGTGTTGGTACAGTCTGTGGTTTGTCCAACTGTATTTAAAGTGTTGGCAAAGGTGGAAATGCAAGGGTTAAGCACTGTTGTGGACCAATCACAGCTGAGAATTGAGGATTGTGTTGAAACGACACATAACTACATTATTGGGGGGACTGGGGGGAGAAGTATGGCTATGGCATACAGTATACACATACACAATACCTACGTCATGCTTACGCTGTAGATTCAACGCAGAGGCATTAATGTTACTTAAGGTTGGGCAATATGACTATATTTATTGTCATCGTGCTTCGTTATGTCACAATATGCTTTCCTGGACATATGGTTATTATCAGTACTTCAAACACGTCACGCAGGCTTCTAGCAGCAGTTAATGGCGTTCACACTCTGGAAAACCACTGTGATAAACTCCTTAAAGCAGTCAGTGGATTCAGTGGGGAAACAGACTGAGATTCGAAGCTGTTGTAAAGGCACTATATAAACAAACCTTGGTTTGACCTCCAAACTGCCTGTTTGACTAACAAGGAAGCATATTTAGTCCATTTAACTTGGTTTAGTGCAGAGCAAGTACGAGAAATGTTGTATTCATCATTTTTGATGGCTTTTTCTTAAAAGTGGCTTTTTCCAAATTTGCAAATATTGTGCCATATCATGTTTTGTGAAAACCTCAGAAAATATTGTGATATTACATTTTTGCCATATTGCCCAAATGCCGCAGCCTCACTGTTATATCATCAATACCCAGAATGCATTACGCAAACACGTCATATAATCATCGAGCAAGAAGACCATCATTCCGCTTTCTCTGAATACAAGTGTCTCCTACAAGTGTAAAGTTATCATTAGGGTGAATTCTGTAAAATGTGGTTAGTAACTACTGGAAAGGACATTTAAACTATGTTCTGACTGCAGTATATCAGATTTATTCCTCAAATCAGATCTTTCAAGTTGACTGTCCACATTTACAAGTGGTTAGATCAGACATCAACCTATCTGCGTAGCTTGCTGTTGGAACAGAGCAGACGTCAGGACCTACGCAGTCACGCTGATGAAGCAGATTTTAGATCCAGCATTAAAACCAGTTGCCTACTCCAGAGATATTGAACAGAACAGTGATTGCATCATCATTCAGCATTAACTGGAAAGGATGTTTCTGGCCTTTCAGCCAAAGAAATGCCAGGTAGCTTTTAGCCTCCTGTCCGCTACATCTGACTAGTCATGAGTGTCATTTCAGTCATCCATTCTCTTTGTTGTCATGCCGATTTAAAGACCACCACCACATGTTACAGAGTTGCCATAGCATATTCCGCTCCCTACCATTTTACGTTCTGCAGTTTCCTTATAATGCAAATCCTAGGCTTCATTCATTGTGGTTACACTGAAGACTAAATTGCATAATGTGCATAATGTTCTACGCTATTTTGGGTTAGGGCTACATGTTACATCGTCTTTGTATTACTACTGCAACTTGAGGTTCTCCAAAAAACATACTAATAGGCAATGAAATTCTCATAAGCTGTGCCAAAATGACTTATTTAGAGTGGCCTCTAATGAAGAGTTAGAAGCTCAAGTACCTTTTGAAAACACACTGTGGCACAAGCATTTTTACAGTATTGTACTGAGTTGTATTACTTGTATGTTGTATATCAGTACTACTTCTGTATGTGTAGCTCAACAAATAATGTACATATCAGTCTAAATGTATCATCATTTATTGCTCCTGGTAACCTTTATCTTCCTTTCCAATAACACAACAATCCCACACTTCTTTCTGGGTGCAGCTATTCTCTTAATGATGAGTGTATATTTATTTGATGTTGTAGGTTTATATTGAAAACCAACATATATATATTTATTGGTGCTTGCAGCAGTTTTTTGACTGAACTACCTAATGGAATTTATGTTTCTCAGGCTACAAATTCTTCACAAGGGACATTAGAAGTGGTGCATCCTTGTCCAGCCATACAATGCACAAAATGCTCTCTGATAGATTTTAGTGCTTTGTTCTTTTACTCTGCGCAGCAGTGCATGGTGCTTTTGTAATTTGATGTGTTCTTTTGTTATTTGCTAAAAGGTTGGGTTTCTGTTTGTACCACAAGGATAGGAAAATCTGTACTTGCACAACATCCAGTCAGAGGCTCACTATTTCATTCATCACGGTGATATCCAACTGCTTTACCGAACATCAGATTTCATCTCTATATTTTGTCGCCCCTAGAGAGGACGCAGAGTGGATGCTTCAGATGAGATCCTACACAAAGCACTCCATTAGACCAACTCTGCCATTACCCCGTCTGACCACTCTGCTACCATGGTGACCATAGCCTGTTCAGAAATCACAGACACACACACATACATATATATACTTATACATACATACATACATACATACATACATACATACAATGATGATATGCATACATACATTTGTACACACACACACATACACAGACAGACAGACAGACAGACAGACAGAGACAGACAGACACACACATATGCAAACTGTTGCTGCACATGATACTTCAACATGAAGCCAAGCGGAGAACACCTCAACCTCCATCAGCACTCCCTGACAGCCTGATAGTTATAGTTCTCCCTGGACTCACTGAGTGGAGCTGCTCCCAGGGATAAATATAACCACATGCTGGCTCTGCTAATCGCCCTCTGAGCTTTCAGCCTCCTATTAACACACCTGCAGCTCTCACTGGAGAGTGGACGAGAGAACACTTGCACTGAGTTACACAGATAAATTAATCTTTTCAGCATTATTAAATTATTTTACTAATAGACCCATTACACCTTCTGTGGTTTCTAATGACTCTGCCGGCTCACAATGTTGCCATCATTCAAAATTCCATTTGCAAGATGTAATTTCTTCCTACCGCACCAATGCATCAACCAGTGGCGCAGCGCCTGGGTATACAGGGCATACACTTGTCTGCATTTCAAGGCTCTTGTCTTGCGAAGGATCTTGCTGTTTTTCTAGTGTAATGAATCACCTCTGCTACTGAAGTTATCAAATGTATCGTTTCTCCTGTATTCAGCAGATAAAGCCAAGTCACTTTTTATTTATTAAAATAAATACATTTAATATTAGCCTCCAGATTTGGTCATAATGGGGCATTTGTAAAGAACATCTAATACCCCAACAGGGCAGAACATTTCAGTTTCTGAATTAATAAAGAATTATTCATGGCAGTCCCATCTCAGAATGGGACTCCCATGTTAATAAACGTGATCAAACAAGCATTTATAACTTGACGTATGTTAGTTATTATTTGAATATGTTTATTTAAAGTACATCCATGCATATTAATATGTTAAAATAAAGTAAATTAGCCATACAATGACTGTATGTTAACTAATGTGATCAAAACAAACGTGACAGACACACATTTCTGTGCTCATTATTTATCAATTTAGCAGCATAAAAATAAAAGCTATTTATTTTTTTCAATGTGCATAAGGTTAAAATCAATTTTATACTTCCATTCAGCATGATTCTACTACATAATAGCGTTTCTCATGAAATGAACACTGGGCTTAATATGAGAGAACTGCTGTTCCACCCACTACATGACTGAGCCACAAAAGCTGAATGTGTTTACTATTTTTACAGCTAAATTAGACCAGTCACGACTGGACATGGTGGAGACTGGAGGGGTAAAGCTTGACTCCCACACATACCACACCACTGGACAATCTGGAAAGATATCCACTTGAGAGTTAAGTTACTTACTTTAAGTGTGCTTTTCATATACTATGTACTTAGTATGCAAAATATAAATCAGTAGTGCTATTAAATATACAGGTGCTGGTCATAAAATTAGAATATCATGAAAAAGTTTATTTATTTCAGTAATTTCATTCAAAAAGTGAAACTTGTATATTACATTCATTCATTACACACAGATTGATATATTTCAAGTGTTTATTTCTTTTAATTTTCATGACTATAATTGACAACTAATGAAAACCCCAAATTCAGTATCTCAGAAAATTTGAATATTGTGAAAAGGTTTAATATTGAAGACACCTGGTGCCACACTCTAATCAGCTAATTAACTCAAAACACCTGCCTTTAAATGGTCTCTCAGTCTAGTTCTGCAGGCTACACAATCACAGGAAAGAATGCTGACTTGATAGTTGTCCAAAAGACGACCATTGACACCTTGCACAAGGAGGGCCTGAATAGCCTGAAATCAATACACCTTCTGTGCTGGTTGAGATGGACAAATCAGCCTCAATATCAGCCTGATCATCCTGCAGTGTATATATATTGTTCCATGGATACAAGACAACTAGTAAAGTTGTGGTTGGTGTAGCTCAGCGGATAACACCACTACCCTCCAGGGAACCACCACCACATGTGGGAGACTAGGGTTCGATTCCTGGTCTAGGTGACTATGCTGTGCTACACCAATAAGAGTCCTTGGGCAAGACTCCTAACACCACATTGACCTACCTGTAATATGATTACCCCTGTAAGTTGCTCTGGATAAGAGCGTCAGCTAAATACCATAAATGTAAATGTAAAGTCTATGAAGCGGCAGTTGCCTGTTGTGTGTTGCATACAGCTGAAACAAATGAACCCTAGATGTGCTCTAAATGTAGACATTTTTTTTATCCAAGATAAAAACATTTCTTTTCTCATGTGACTTTAGTATTTGCATGTTCATCTTTATACTGCAGTTCACTTTAAGCTCACTTTTATACGCTACGTTCACAGTCCAAGCCTCATTGTTCAGTTCTGATATTCTTGCTTAGATCAGATTTTTTTAGCTTTAGCAGCTTGTTCGTGCGTAGTGAAGAAGAAGAAGAAGAAGAAGAAGGAGAAGAAGAAGAATGAAAAGAAAAAGAAGAAGAAGGAGAAGGAGAAGGAGAAAAAGAAGGAGAAGAAGAATGAGAAGAAGAAGAAGAAGAAGAAGAAGAAGAAGAAGGAGAAGGAGAAGAATGAGAAGAAGAAGAAGAAGAAGGAGAAGAATGAGAAGAAGAAGAAGAAGAAGAAGGAAAAGAAGAAGGAGAAGGAGAAGGGGAAGAAGAAGGAGAAGAAGGAGGAGAAGAATGGGAAGAAGAAGAAGGAGATGAATGAGAAGAAGAAGAAGAAGGAGAAGAATGAGAAGAAAAAGAAGAAGAATGAGAAGAAGAAGAAGAAGAAGAAGAAGAAGAAGAATGAGAAGAAGAAGAAGAAGAAGAAGAAAAAGAAGGAGGAGGAGGAGAAGAATGAGAAGAAAAAGAAGAAGAAGAAGAAGGAGATGAATGAGAAGAAGAAGAAGAAGAAGAAGAAGAAGAAAGAGAAGAATGAGAAGAAGAAGAAGAAGGAGAAGAAAGAGAAGAAGAAGAAGAAGAAGAAGAAGAAGAAGAAGAAGAAGAAGAAGAAGGAGATGGAGAAGAAGAAGAAGAAGAAGAAGTGTATGTACTTGGTATTTCCTTATAATTATTGGTTGCCTTTCTTCAAGCTACTGCAGTCTTTCAGCACTTGAACTGATTTTATTTTGTTTTTATCTTTTAAACACTTTTGCCCTGTAACATGGTCAGTCACAAGCCTGAAATGCTGCATGACCTTAATATAACACTACTGTACACTACACCTGAAGAACTGAATCAAAGATTCACAGAGGAATAACCTCAGCACTCAGAGCGAACCATGGGTTATGTAACAGGCTGTAATCAGGTGGATGATTACAGAGAAGGAAACATTAGCACTGTTGTGTGTGCGTGTTTCACAGTGTTAAATATCAGTCAGTTGCTCAAAGCACACAGCGAGCTCACTGTAGCACTTTGAGTGTCAGCAAGCGTGGATTTGAGTACAGTGCACAGGATTACGTCTGTTACCATTTGAACATTAATTTAAAGTATATTCATGCTAATTAATATGTTCAAATAAAGTACTTTAATGTGTGCATTAGCTGTACAATGATCAACTGAAAGCCAGTCAAGGTCCCGTCTGTCCTTGAACAGATTACTAGATCAAATGGACCAAGCCAATATCAAACATTAGCAAGTTGGTTTTTCCATCACATTACATAATGAAAGCCCCATACATGGCAGAACTGGGTCAGACACCCTGCAGGGCTAGTGTTTTGGTATTAGGTGAGAAGACCACTTACGGTGCTAGCTTGAACTGGACAGCACAGCTCAGTTACAGAATACCTAAAGCTTGACTGGGCACACTGCCAGACCAGCCTAGAGAAAATAAGTTTACCAAACTAATCAAACATTCACCAAGTTCTCCTTCCTGCCCTTGTGACCTTTTCCCTCCAAGTCTAAGTGTACGCCATCTTTCAACCCACTCTGGGTCGAGATACTGAGATATTGTGGAGGACTGTTACCTGCCATAAAACAGCAACAACATGCAACCTACAGCCCAAACAGCAGTAAAGGGCAAACAGCAGAGACGTGTAATGATATCAGATTAATATTGTTGCCATCACTGGTTCAAAAATTTAACCAATATTGGACTATATATATATATATATATATATATATATGCTGTACACTTAAAACTTAAAAAGCTGATACTGCATTTGCCCATCAATATCTGTATATATGCCTAAAAAACACTTGACAGAAGAAGGGGGCGGTAAACCAATGAAAACGATTCCACAGGTGTGAGTTTTTCCATAACAGTTAAACATTAACTGTAATCTTCTTACCTGAGTCACTGATTCAGGGATGTTTCAGTCACATTTCATATAAAAATGCAGTAGACTCTCCATAACCTAGTCTATTCACAACCATGTAAAGAAGTCCATTTTGTGTTTAAGGTAGTGGACATAAAGAACAGGACTGTAATATTTTTCAAATCTAATGTCTAATGATCACAAGCGTGAGTGCATGACACGCATGTATGAGCAAAATGAATTCTACAAAGCTGAAGTTATCTTATCAATCTTCCTAAGTTTACCCACGTCACTCCACAGCTGCGCTACCTTCACTGACTTCCTGTTGCGGCCCTCATTAGATTTAAAACTCTGATGCTCGTCTACAAAGCCAAGAATGGACCAGCTCCTCTCTACCTTATGGCAATGGTTAAGACTCTATCTGTACCTCGAGCCCAAGAACAGCTCAACTCAACCCGCCATCCCTCAAGACAGGAAGACAATCGTCCAGACTCTTCTCTGTGCTGGCTCCGAGATGGTGGTATTAACTCCCACTGGCTGTCCCAACAGCTGAGTCTCTCGCAGTCTTTAAACGCAGACTGAAGTCCCATTTCTTTGTAAAGCACTTAAGTGAGTGAGCACTAATAGATGTGTATGTTGAAATGCACTTATGCTCACCATAACCTTTCTTCTCTCTAGGTATGAGCACTGCGCTGGTGTTGCTAGGTAATGCACTTTTGCTTTATATATGTCTGTGTATTGTTCTCTCTAGGTATCAGCACTGGCCCATGTTATTTTATCAGCAGACCACTGATTGGTAATTTTGGTGTTGTATCCACTGGTTTTACTCATTCTCCTGTTGTTTTGGAAAATGGTGGCATCAATATCTTTACATGGTAATGGCAGCACCTAGCCCTTCTGCCATGTGCATCACAGGTTCCAGGGTACCTGACCATCAAATTCAGCACTGACTTTGTCAGTTGTAAACAATTTTGTTGCAGAACGCTTTAAGATTTTGGCACTGGCATACCATTGTGTAGAAAACAGCCATCAGATATCTGTATAGGTGCAAGAATGTAACCGCTGCTCCATTTAAGGTGTGACAAAAATGTTTTGTTGAATTCTGGTGAATAAGGGGCCAACTTTGTAAAAGTTGGAAAACTGCAACTGTTTTTGGCCTGACTACCCATTACTAGTTTGTAGCCTATATCATGACAACAGCACTCTAAACTCTAATCTGATCTCTAACTCTGATATGGCCTATGTAATAGCTTATGGAAAATTTGAGTAGGGGAAAAATAAGGGGTGGGGACACTTCATTAAGAATTTAGTTTACTGATTACACACCCCGTGCTTTACAATGGTAGGCATTTGTTAGAAATTACAGGCGTAACGCCAAGTACTCAGAGGAACTGACGGCTGGATCTTGGAAAGCACTGTGATGCAATGTCACAGTGAAAATGGACACTTGGCGGTGGATCACCAGAGGCAACAGACACCTGCATGACCACTGATCTGAAAACAGCGGGCTCACCTCTCCAACTGAATCAAGATCCTGCAATAGTCTTACAGCAATGAATCCACAGACAAGACAGACACCTAAAACGATTCACACGGCCACTGTACTGACAAGAACAGACAGTTGCGGGATCACCTTGTGCTCGGTGTGTATGCGAGGGTTTCTCCTACGCTGAAACCCAATGTAAACTAACCTGTACTCCCGTTGAGACAGGCATTCAAACAGGTCCTTGGCAGTGAACCGTGGCTCCACAGCAGCAATCTGAAACACAAAGCCTTTTTTTTTACTTCCAGATCACACTGTGTACCAGTGCATGTTCTCAGCATTCTCATTCACGGTCATTGAAATAAGCCTTTGGAGAAAGTTCAGTGAAGCTTAATTGTTGCTGATGAGAACCTGTGCCAGCACTATGAAAGTGACCGCTTAAAAAAAATTGCCTTTTTCTCCATCCAAGTGACAAGAGCAAGTCAGGGTAAAAACTGCTGTGATATATACTTTGAGGAACAGGACTGTGTTGATGCACAGTTAACTAAATCTCACTGCTGAACGACAAAAACTAACAAGCAAAGTCATGGCACTGGAATGATAGAGATGAACCTATGCCAGCCTTACCTTACAAGTTTGAATAATGGTGAGTAAAGCCTGAGTGTCCTCAACACTGCTGTCCACAGAGAGTACTCTAAAAGAGAATAAAAGCACAACCTCACCACTCATCAATCAACGTATGGAGCATGCAAATATGTCGTGCATATCAGAGGTCTTCAAATGCGGACCTTAAGTCTAGTTTCTGATCCTGGATATTGTTTATTACTGGTTGGCGTGACAATAAATAGCCAATCAGTTACATCAACAGTTTACTTAACTACCACAGATTATAAAATCCAGGACTGGAAAATGGACTCAGGGTCCAGATGTGAAAAACACTGGTCTACATCATGCCAAATTCCAGGCCAGAAAAGTCAAAGCACAGTTTCTCCACTTAGAAAACACCTTGATTCAATTTATCTGCACATAATTAAGTCATTTCAGAGCTTCATGAAGTTTGAAAAAGGGTCAATGACAAATATATCAAAGGTATTATTAAAAAGGATATGATTATACATTTCCTAAATAGTTCATTTAACAGGTATATACCGCTGGATGGATGCACCACTTTATTTTCACACTGTGAGAGTCTAAAAAGAGTCGGTTTAGCTGGTTCAGTTTTCTTTTCTTCAGTTGACTCCAATGACACTGCATGATGATTCTTTGACAACTGGTTGGTTTGGTACGCCAGGGAGACGGTAAAGTCAATTCAGCATGTGTATACAGGTCATGTAGCAGTGAAAATGCCAAACTACATGTGCCCTGTGAAAAACCCCAACAACGCTTCCAACTGAAGCAATTGGAACTATTTTTACCGGTAGACGAATGTGTTAAAACACAGACTTGAAACACTGTTTAGGGCTACTATGCTTTACATGCAGAACTGGTTCTCAGAATAGAACGCTCAAGGTTGTTTGTTATTGGGAATAACACGAAGGCTGTGATGTTCTACAGAACTCTCCTTCGGCTTATGCCTCTGACTGAATCTCGGCTCGTATTATTTACATCTTACTGGAGGTTTTAAAGACTGAGAGATGGAGCAAAGCCGTTTGGTGAGAGTAAGGTGAAAGACGCAGGAGACATATGCTCAGGTTTAGGTGAAGAAATAGAGTTGGAAAAAAAAGAAGACATCATGAAGAAAATATGAGATGAATGCCATACCTAGAGAAAAGGATGGGGGAACAATATAAAGGGCAATGAGGAGCCTAGGACAATGAGCAAAAAAGGAAGGGGTGGTGCAAAGGGTGTGGGGGTGAGCGGAAGAGGGTAGCAATTTCTGTATTATACATGCTCCCTGTTTTTTCTACTTGGGCAAAATGAGATTAAGACAGAGAGAGAGTGTATATAAGTGTATGTGAGTGTGTGTGTTTGAGATAGCGAGAGAGAGGGAGAGACAGATAAAGACAGAGAAAGATAGAGATAGCGAGAGAGAGGAAGGAAGAGTAAGAGAGAGCAGTGAAGGTGTGTGTGTATGAGAGAGAGAGAGAGAGAGAGAGAGAGAGAGGGAGAGAGAGAGGGAGAGGGAGAGGGAGAGAAAGAGAGAGGACAGCAAAAAAAAGGGGGGGGTTGGGCATGTGTGTGTGTGTGTGTGTGTGTGTGTGTGTGTGTTCACTCTGATGAGTCATCTCTCTGCTTCCAGCACATAAAAATTACTCTTGGCCGTATCCATGGAAACAGCAACAAATCTACCTCTGGACACCTCCAGGTCCCTCTACAGCTCTTACAGTCAGAACAAACATAAAAACCAACGAAGTGTGTGTATATATGAGAGTGGGTGTGAAATGCACCTGATATACTGCTGAATCTTTACTGCAGAGCAAAACGCTGCTGATGTAAATCAGGCTGTGAGAGTTGAATGCACATCAGATCCATCAGAGTGGCTCAGCTCAATGACAGCACTGAACACCTCTGTATTACTGCACCTATACTGACATTATTAGCCAATAAAGATCCTACAACTGAGCAGATGTGGTGTAATCTCTAAAGGAAACGGCACCTGATTCCAAACGCACGTCATAACATCAGCTGTTGCAATCATTTAACAAGGACAAACTGTCACAGGAGTGAAGCACTAATAGCACCCATGTGGTGTATCTTCAGCCTGCTAACCATGAGTGAATATGTCAGAGACTGAGTTACCAGCCAGGCATATCAGATGCTTCACATCTTTAAACAGTTCATTAAAACAGTTCATTGTAGAGAAACTTACAGACTCTAACAGATTAACACATTTCTGCTGATGGGAACCAGGGGTCACTACGTCTCCCCTGCAAAAATGGTCACTTTGTTTACTATCCAGAACCAGTAGTGAACATGCAGGAACTTTTAAAAGCAAGGTCCTTATGAAATTAAGTTTCCTATGAAAACTTATGTTTTTCTTCAAGATCTATTTTGCACCCAGCACATACGGTTCTGGCATTACTGTTCGACAATCTCTCAGACATGAGAAATCGGTGCATTTGTAAAAATTTTATGCAATAACTGACACGTTAAGTTTCTCCAGAATAAAGCATATCACATGACTTTGACTTTGATTCAATAGGACAGAAAATTTGAAAATATATGTAAATTAAATGTACTTTTTGTTTAAAATACGTAAAAAAGAATTAACAGAAGCTCAGGCCTGCCCTGGAGCTCAGGAAATACCACTTTGTACTTCGAGAGGTGAAAGCGAGGCACTGTAGCACCAAGTTGAGTCAGTCCAACACGAGACGATGAAAAAGTAGCACGGCTCTGACGCTGTCCTGCTCCCAGGTTGATGATTTAAGAAAAGATAGCCAACAAAGGAAGGGTAAATGGCTAAAGCTCTTGGCAGCCAACCACCAACGTCTGTTTGGCTCATTAACCCGAGTGCCTAATAAAACATAATAATGAGAGCAACACTGGTGCACAAGTCCTCGAGTGCTCAGTTATTGCATACTCATTATTAATCCTCATCGGCATTCAAATCCAACGTGCGTCAGTTTCTGCATGATTTATTATGGCTCGAAAGTCTTATTATCTTTTCTGAACTTTATTTTTTTTAAAGACTCTTAATCAACTAATTTTAGGTGAAGACACTAACATACCACACTATTTACAGTACAGCACCACTTACTGAGTTACAGTACACTAACACATTACACTTACTGAATTATACCAACACACTACTTACAGTACACTAACACATTACACTTACTGAATTATACCAACACACTACTTACAGTACACTAACACATTACACTTACTGAATTATACCAACACACTACTTACAGTACACTAACACATTACACTTACTGAATTACACCAACACACTACTTACAGTACACTAACACATTACACTTACTGAATTACTGTACACCAACACACTACTTACAGTACACTAACACATTACACTTACTGAGTTACTGTACACCAACACACTTACAGTACACTAACACATTAAACTTACTGAGTTACTGTACACCAACACACTACTTACAGTACACTAACACATTACACTTACTGAGATATTGTACACCAACACACAGTACACTAACACATTACACTTACTTGAGTTACTGTACACCAACACACTACTCACAGTACACTAACACATTACACTTACTGAGTTACTGTACACCAACACACTACTTACAGTACACTAACACATTACACTTACTGAGTTACTGTACACCAACACACTACTTACAGTACACTAACACATTACACTTACTGAGTTACTGTACACCAACACACTACTTACAGTACACTAACGCATTACACTTACTGAGTTACTGTACACCAACACACTACTTACAGTACACTAACGCATTACACTTACTGAGATACTCTACACCGACACACTACTTACAGTACACTAACGCATTACACTTACTGAGATACTGTACACCAACACACTACTTACAGTACACTAACGCATTACACTTACTGAGTTACTGTACACCAACACACTACTTACAGCACACGAACGCATTACACTTACTGAGTTACTGTACACCAACACACTACTTACAGTACACTAACACATTACACTTACTGAGTTACTGCACACCACTCATTGTAATGGGACTTGTGGACCTCAAGTCAAATTCTTTCAACAACATAATTAGGTGATGGGAAAATGCAGGGTGAAATCTCTCAAAAGCAGGAAGCAGATTGTGAAAATCCAAACATGAAATCTGAGCCAGAAATGATGTCTGAATCTGACAAGAGCATATGGATCCTGTTGAGTTCTAAAACAAACATAACAATCCCAAAAAGAGAACAGCCATCCTCTGCATCACATTACTGATTTGACTAAACTACTAGACAGTACAGGTACTTCAACATGTCCTTAATAGGACATAAAACAGATATACACATTTAAAGACTTTTAAATGGGACGCCAAGTGTTGATGTTATGTCGCCAAGTAGCCATGGAGCCAGAGCCATAAAATTAGATATATGATTTTGCTTATTTCTTGCAAAAAAAAATCTCATTTGTCGTTTTAGAAAGAAGAAAATAAACTTTCTTGGGTTATTCAACTCAGCACCCAGAACTCCCAGAGCCCAGTTCAAGCCATACAAAATGCATCATGTAGCCCAGTATTCAGTTTTGCTACTAAAGGATACTGACATATCTGGGAAACACGCACTTCCTCCTACAAAGGCATGGTAGATATGAATTTCTTATCAGCCTTGTTCCCCAAGGCACAAAAGCATTGCACAACATTCCTCCACAAACCAAAATAGCCAGCATTTGACAGGAAGGTTAAGACATACCAAGGCAAGCCAGGTCTCAACTGTGCATGCTGCTTCAAATGCAACTTTCGATCTATATTTACTAATATGTTGTTATAAGTGGTCTTTGTTTAGCAGTTTTGTTTAGCAACTCTAATAGTGTATAATACTGCAAAAGGTTGGGCTAACAAACAGACACATGAATGTCAAATATTGAGTGTGTATAAACTCGACCAGAGAGTACGAGTGGGTGTGTAGGAAATAAGATCAGACATATAACAAGGAACAATAATTTAAAGAGCTTTGTAAGTGAGTAGGAGAATTCTGATACGTAAACGGTACTGTATGGTATGAACTGGGGAATGGGTGATGTAACCAGGTATAGTGAAAAGACAAGCAGTAGAGTTCTGGACCATCTTCAGTTTGTGAAAAGAAGAAGAGCCTAAGTAGCTTGAGATGACCTGAATAAGATTTTCAGCAGCAAAACAGAAGACTGAGAGAACCCGTTTTATTGAGGGATCCAATAAGGATGGCTTTAGCCTGTTAGCTGTTTAACATGAGTATGTTATGTTACATTCAGAGTTTGATTTCTGACAGGTGTAGCGTATGGTTGCTGTGGGCAAATGCCTTTGTGGAGAGAGATGCAACCGTGGCTAGCTACTTGCTACCCATCCCCGCATAGAGATAACCACGCAGAAGACAACCAGTGCAGTGGAGACCACTTATTGGGCATGGGAGCCCCCACACTTCATTCATTACTACTCAGGATAGCAAGAGCGGGATAGAACATACAGGTTACAACCTGGAGCAACCAACTTGAATGCATACCTGTTCATCCATCTACTTTCTCACAGTTTGATATTTGAGATGTGGGACTAAGGTGGGTATGCAAGCACCTGCTGAAGTTGTAGTGAGGGGTATACGGAAGCATGTGGTTGATTTAGAAGTAGTAATGGTAACAGCAAAGAAGGATGAATCAACCATATTAAAAGCAGAAAAGAGGACAAAAAGTTACAGCCTACAAAAGGGGTGTAGGTTAAAGTGCTTTCAAAGAAATTAGGAACACGTTAAAGTTCAGAAGAAGCAGCTACAGTATTTTTAAGGGGTTTAAATAGCTCGGTGACTGCTGATGAGACTGTAAAGACAGTTTGACACCAGGGTGCGTAGGCCATCTCTCTAGATAGAAGTATGCTGCTTACAAGCAGTATGGTATTAACAGTTAGTTTCAAAGTCTTTCTAACCGAGGACCAGCCTGCTTCACAACACATAAGACACCAGAGAGGGGAAAAGATAAAGAAGACAGAGGACAAATGATGCCGTGGCACAGTCAAACTGTGCAGTGGTGCAAACGGACTTTCCCATATTGAGCTGAATGCTACTGACCGCAGCACTAATTCAAACTCTGGCTGAAAACGTGAAGCTTGTAAAACATGGGTTACTCTGCATGTTGTGGTGTTCCAGTGAATCCTTGAGTAAACATTTCAAATTGAGGCCAAAACACAAACACAACTTACAAGTATTATAATGTGGTTATACTTTTAGTTTTGTTATTTAAATATAATGTCATGAAAATTAACTGTTATATATTAACATTCAAAATGCACAACAAAACATGGTTATGAAGTGTAATTAATTTTTATAAATATTTATTGTTAAGCTTATGTTGCCTTACAACACATTATAACGTGTTTTGTAAGAGGTTCTTATAGACATGGCACACATGAAAGTTTTAACATACATAATCTAATTAATTATATGCTCACAGAGTTTAGTCCTGCAACCCAGAAACACCACTGTAATATAGAGCAGGACCTCTAACTAGGATGAAACTCCTAAGATTGCATTCACTTGCCTTTGACTGAACAAACTGTAAATACCATTAAATAAAAAGAATAATTCGCTTTGTGTGGCTTCAAAGCAATAAATCACACCACATCATAATCCTTTACTAATGCAACAGAACTGTATTGTACCGACTCAACACGCCAGCCCCTCACCCGCCCCCACTGGCTTCTGAACAATGAACATAGGGCTAATGATGCCATTCATGCGGAAAGTAAACTAATCTGCCTGGTCAAATTGGCCTGTCAGCACATGCAAACATTGAGTGATTGTCTATTTGGAAGTGCCAAGTGTTTCAAACACAAAGACTTGAAACGAAGGGCTTAGTGTTTTAGCCAATGTAGTACGAGGGCTATGGCTTTGTTTTGAGACATTTTACTGTAAATAGGGGAACTGTGGAAGAACAATGGTGTTGTCCGTTAATGCTGTGGCTGTACAAAATCATAAAACGTGCATCACTGTCGCTGTATTGCGCCGAGATGTCTGATTGTGGCCTTCAGTATAATACACACCTGCCTAAATAACACGGCATTAGAGCTACATGATATAGACATAAAAAAATGATGATCAATAAAACAATTACATTATGAGAAGCTTAAACTGCTACTAAACCAGCCTTGTAGCCAAATTGTTAACTGCTCTTCATGAAGGGGAGAAGGGTTACCATATAACTTGAACCCTTCCTGTAATTGGCTGGTTGGTTCCACCCTACGCTTTCGATGTTTATGGAAAGTGCTATCAGGGTTGACGCTAGAATTGTCTATTGTACTAACAATTTGTCAAACATTTGCTATATTTCCGATAAGGAAAGTTCTAAGTTTCACATTCAACACAGAGAAGCACTTGTTGGGCTTCAAAATGCTATGTTCTTACCAATGCAATTATGTTACTTTGGATACCTGTTTGGTTATTTGACCGGTTTTAATTGCAGCCCTAAACAATGTGATGCAATGTAATATTGCTGAACACTCAGGACTAGGCTAACCAGCACAAACAATGGTTGGTTTAACTTCTGATGTGTGGCAGAGCTCCTAGTTCAACAAGGAATGACTTGCACATGTCCACACACACACACACACACACACACACACACACACACACACACACACACACACACACACACACAGGTGACCTTGCAGTAATGAACAGCTGTTAGCAAAGCTCATAGCCATCCTGTCCTGAAAAACGCCCTCTGAAGACATACTGAGAAAAATTTCATTAGCGATGCACCTGTCTGGAATGCTAAAAGGCTGCAGTCTCTACAGCAGCAGGCGGGTAGCCCCGAGTCCCCAGACAACAGTGATGTCTGGACTTAATGCACACCACCACAGTAAGAGACAGCTTGCTCTGAATAAAAGATTGTGATTTCTTTAAAAGAACAACATGAGCACCCTGATATACACAGAAAAAAAAAGATATGCAGGCACTGGAGTACATAGACATCGCATTAAACTCAAGGTCACTGCTAACATTGCTAATAAAATAGCGTATGAATGAAAGGATGTGTGTACCTTTGGAAGGCCTCCAGCAGCTGTGTGAGAGCAGTGGATAGCCCGTGGAGGCAGGTCAGAGCGTCCTGAGGTGGGGGTGTGGAGAAATGCCGCTCTGTCTCCATCAAGTCTGGTGAGTACTGTAGTGCTGAGAACAGAGCTGAGCTGAGGAAGATACGAAGTCTAATGATTATTTCATTAAAGACATAAAAAAATATATGTAGCAATTTTACTTATAAGGATAATATATGCTATATATATATATATATATATATATATATATATATATATATATATATATATATATATATAATATTTATATATATATATAGTGCTATATTATAGAGTGCTATATTTTAACATACTTCAAAGGTAACAGCAAAAACACAGCAGCTGAATTCTTGTACTATACTTCACACATGATGCAAAAAAAATCACTGTCCCTTTAACACTGATGAAAGACAAATGATTTTTGTTCTGACTGACTGCCTTGTATTATGCCTTGCTAAAAGCAGTCACAGTTGAAACACTATTTATAACTTTCAGTTTTTACAATTGCTCTAGACTGAAAGTTGTGAATACCACTGATCAGACATAACATTATAACCACCTCTAACCATGTATCTGCACTTCTTATAATTTTATTGGCTCCTCTTACTACATAGGACCACCTTGTAGTTCTACAATTACAGACAGTAGTCCATCTGTTTCTCTGCAAGAAAACCCCCCCTCACCTGACATGACAGACGTTGTTCCAGAGGCTCTCAAAAAAAGCCCACACTTCATTAGAAGAAGTCTGGGGAGGTGGAGTTGCTTCCTCCACCGGCTCAGCCATCAGGGTGTCACCATCACTGGTGTCCTCCACTAGGCTTTTTCGAGGCTGAAACAAACAAACAAACAATTACATTCACAAACACATTTACTCTGTTGGCAAAGCTAAATGTGGTTACAAGCAGTAAGTCTAATATTGCTCTGCAGAATTCCACAGAATCCTCTGCACAATTAAATGGTCAAGACATAAACAAGGTTTGACGTGAAATGAGACTGTTCTCGCAAATTGTTGGTGATGGGAATCAGGCCTCGGAAAGGTTTAATGTTTTTTAAAAAGCTACCTCATAGAGCGTTAGGAAACACTTCACGTGAACTACATGGCCATGCTGTAAACATGCGACACTGGTGTTAGGACAGAATATGATGTCATATTACCATCTCCTTTATTTGTTATGATAGGCTCTCTAATGTTGAGTGGTAACAGAATACATGCGACGGTGTTACATAACTAGGATGCTGTATTGT
This sequence comes from Prochilodus magdalenae, assembly GCA_024036415.1. NCBI lineage: Eukaryota > Metazoa > Chordata > Actinopteri > Characiformes > Prochilodontidae > Prochilodus > Prochilodus magdalenae. The sequence goes on from JAMWET010006025.1 coordinate 187,698, forward strand.
GTTACAGTTACAGTAAAAAGGGCTGTAATCTGATTACAGGTACAGCAGCAAATGACATACACCACCAACTCATAGACAAACTTGTTGAAATTGGCAGGAGGGTCCAGCTGCCAGAAGAGATCTCGGAAACCCTCCAACAAGCAGTGGTGAGCAGTCTTTCATTCAGCACAGTCAACAGAACTTATTATGTTGTTAATTACCGTACAATGATATACTTTAGAAAGATGTGTGTGTTGGGAGTCACCTGGCCTTGCAGTCTGTGCCGTAGAGTCTGGAGGCAGGAGAGGCCTGCTGGCATGTGGCCGCTGTACTGAGACCTGCTGTTAAACGCCCTCAGCAGCTCCTCAGCCACATACAAAGCAGTCAGAACAGAGCTGCGCTCCACCGATGCATCTACAGACAAAGCAAGACAACATAAAACACTTGAGTGCTGCAATCAACCACGGTTTGTTGGTTTCCTACCTGAAACAATTTAACAGTTAGTTGCTAAGTTTAGCAGGTGGTTTTGAGGGAACTAACCACAGTGGACGCTGACCCTGATAAATGAACTGAACTGATAACACCTGCTGTGTTCTAAAGATGCAGTGTAGACATGTGGTGGGGTACCATGCTACAGTCATGTTACAGTACTGTGCAAAACACAAAGACCACTCCTCGTTTATTTTGATTTAATTGATTTGACTTAATATTTCTGATAAGGAAAGTTCTAAGTTTCACATTTAACACATGAAAGCACTTGTTGGGCTTCAAAATGCTATGTTCCTACCAATGCTATTATGTTACTCTGGATACCTGTCCAGTTATTTGACGGGTTTTGTAATTGCAGCCCTAAACAATGTGATACAATGTAATTATTGTGGTTGGTGTAGCTCAGCGGATAACACTACTACCTGCCAAGTAACTGCTGAGTCTGAGTGACTATGCTGTGCTACGACAATGAGAGTCCTTGGGCAAGACTCCTAACACTACGTTGGCCTACCTGTAATATGATTAACCATGTAAGTCGCTCTGGATAAGAGCGTCAGCTAAATGCCCTAAATGTAAATGTATTCCAGAAACACATATTGCTGAATCACTCAGGACTAGGCTAACCAGCACAAACAATGTTTGGTTCTTCTTCTTCTGATGTGTGGCAGAGGTCCTAGTTCAACAAGGAATGGCTTGCACATGTCCACACACAAACACACCTGCTGTGTTCTAAAGATGCAGTGTAGACATGTGGAGGAGTACAATACTACAGTCATGTTACAGTACTGTGCAAAACACAGTATTTAATTTCAGGTGCAAGTGACATTTCTGATTAGATACAAGATAACATTAAAAAGGGTAAAGTGAAAAACATCTGCCATTTTTCTCACACATGGAACGAGACATCAGCTGCACTGTACCACCTCTTCTCAATCTATGGATCCCATCACTCACACCCCGCAGGTATTTATAACCCCATCATCCTCATGTGGCACCATCTGCAGGAGCCTGAAGTCACTACCATCTTAAACACTCACAGTAACTCATTTTATTTTCAGTAGACTTGTTTTATAGCCCAATATGCTGCCGCTGAGTTGGATAGGTAGAATTCAAAAAGCAAACAAAAAAAGCTGTAAATTTAGTTGTTATCACCAAAAACTATTAAAATACAAACAGACAAGCATTTCCTTTCATTGAGTTAGAGGTGTTTACATTGTATTCATGAAAAACACTCATGGTTCCATGGTAGCAGGTTTAGAGATTGCTTATGAATTCGCTATTGTCATGTTAAAGCAGCGTACACATTAGTATGTTGCAGTTGCTTAAGAAACGGATTTATGTACAAGCAAAAAGGACAGTGTGAAACTTCATTTACCTTCATTTATTCTACCTTTATTTACAAAAATTAAAAGTGCTGTCTGACTCTCACTTAAACTACGCTAACCACAGTACAAAATGTCAAGAATCCTGGTATTCTGAGTTCAGTTCATACAAACTTATTGCTTAAAATATTTTTTAACCATGCATAGAGACAGAAAGAGAGAGAGACAGAAAGAGAGAGAGACAGAGAGACAAAGACAGAGAGAGAGACAGAGAGAGAGAGAGAGAGAGAGAGAGAGAGAGAGAGAGAGAGAGAGAGAGAGAGAGAGAGAGAGAGAGAGAGAGAGAGAGAGACAGACACAGTCATGCTCTTTTAGAGGTCATGTAAAGACATACCCACACCCACCCACACAGACCAGAAGCAGCGGATCAGATACAGGCAGGCATGATATCCTGGGCACAAAGGGGGTGGGGGGGTAGGGGGGGCAGTACTTTTCCACTCCTCCACAAACTCTTACAGTGCCCTCCTTGCCTCCCCACCCCCACCCCCTCCTCTCCCGCCCTCTATTTCACTTTTGCTCATTCAAACAGGGCTGCAGGCCAAAAGCAGCAGGGAGGGAAAGCACAGTCATGTTACCACAGCACTGACAGACAGAACCAGGTCAAACTCATAACTCTACATAAACACACACAACAGTGAGCTCTATTCAGTCTTCAGCTTGTAAACTGTAAAAAGCCGGTGTGGGATGTTGGTGGGGTGGCATGCCTGGATGTTTTCATTCACCTTTGTAAGTTGCTGTTATTATCATCAGTTACAGCAAAGGTATGTAACAACTTCCCATTCATGGACCACTGAAACAACTGGAGAACAGTGTTGAAAGTGGGGATTCTAAACCTAAGGAAAACTGACTGCTCTGCTTGAGGAAAGAGAACTGCTGCTGATTTGTTGTGCAGATCTGAACCTGTCAATTTGGAAGGTGAAGCACATATAAACATGCCACATGGAACCAAACGACTGAAAAAAAGACAAGGACAAACTGCTTTAATATTAAAGTATGCCTTTTTTTGCTACACCATTTGTTTTGGCTTGTAGTTGGACAACAAGCTGATATCGAGTCTGTCTAACGAACCAGGGCCAACTCTGGCTTTCAGGATCTCACGCTTCACAAAACCTAACAAACACAGACGCGTTTTACGGCTAGTTTTACAACAGCCGTTAATCTGTTTAATCCAAGTTTAGATACTCTGGCGCCGAAAAATCCTCATGGGCATGCACATGAAACTGTGGCATTTATGACGAACCAGCAAGTATGTGAAGCATGAGGAAGAGTCACAGAATCTAAATATCGAGACATTAAAGCACTTAATAATTATTCTATAAGAAACACTAGGTTGCCGATCCAGAATGCTTAGATAGTTGTACAATAAATAATAATTTATAATTAATAATAAATAAATGAAAAAACTAAATAATTTGTACCAAACAATGACATTTATAAAGATGCTGTTAACTTTCTTTAGTTACCATATGTACATGTGAACCAGTAGTGGAACTTTTTCACCATAGTCTAGCGCCATCTTCAAATCCAATTTAACGTGTTATTTTTCAAACAGCCAGTCAGACCGGAGCACGCTGACGCTTCCCAAGTTTTACTCAGTTTCAAGCATTAGAGCCGGAAACAGATTTCCAGACAAAGTAATAACAAAACCAGGCTGCTACATTAAGGCAGATAGCAACTTCCCAGCACGCACACACACACTCTTTCTTTTTAGCGCTTTGTTCGTCTCTCACTCTTTCATGCCCCAGTTGTACAAATCCAATAAAATCGCAGGCACCATGGAGTGAGGTGCTCTTTGTGAATGCAGCGTGTCAGCTGGGAATGTTTTTTTTTTTAAGTAATTCTTGTCTGTATGTCTGCTAGGATGTTAAGGCTTTTAGTAAAACCTAAAAGATGTTTAGTAAATATCCTTAATCTGCAATTTAGTAATTGTTTTTTCTCTGTAACCAAGATAAAAATACATCCCAGACAGCAAAACTGTTCTGGCCTAAATCTGGCCCACAATTCGCATTTTTACAGCGTGCCAGATGGGTTAACAGGACTTGGGTGGACCTCGGTAGCAAGATGTTTTGAGTAACAGCAGATTGCCAGAACCGACAGCGGACCAGCGGCACCAGCATCTTTGCCAGATGTGGTCCATGTCTGCTTGCTATCTTGGATTCAGTCTATTTAGTTTATGGAACGGTGACAAAAGTGGCTAAATGAATAAAACACAGGGAAAAAATAATTCGCTGTATTCGGCTTAGCCAAAAAATGATTTGAGTGCATCCCTAATAGTTGTAAAAGCACACAATTTAGACAGCTTATGCTAGTTATTGTTATTAGTTGGCCTCTAATTTTAAAGTAGCTAGCAGAATGAGGGCTGCTTAGAGCCCCTAAAAGGCTGGAGCTGACCCTGACAGCACTGAAGGGTAAATGTCATGTGACATTCGCAATACACTTAAGACATGACGCATCAACCTTCCAGGTCCTTTCCAGGTCCAATCCGTTACTGCACTGACTGATGCTCTCTGATTTTCAGCATGCCCCATTCTGGGCTGTGCCCTCGTTGTCTGAATGAATCAGAGTCCTAAAAAACTCCTCAGCTGTCAGTTTGGCTTTTTCCTTACGATGAGAAAGAGAACAGGAAATATCTGCAGCTAAAAAGCATGTTCCCATTCGTGTGTTTTATAGGGTATTTCTTGTCATAAACCTCTATCTTTAAGTTTCAGTTGTTAGTCCTTTCTCTGTGCTGACCAGTTAAGACTAAGAATGTTAGCTATCTGACCGACAAGCCTGACAACCATAGCAAGAAACACCCTAAAAAAAAATTGATAATTTCAAGGGCATTTGCAAACGACCAGTAAACAACAAGCCAGCCACACAACACTGCAGCGTACTAAAAATACCAGAGCCTCAATCAACACAGCAGAGGCTTGGACCAATTGCCTTAACCAGCAAGTGGAGCTGTATGAATTTAGACCCTTTCACACCATCAATAGTCCCTCACTAACAAAGGAAGTGATCACGAAGAGGTTCACAGCTTGTGCTATTGTTTTTGCTGTTGGTACCTGAATGAGTGTTTATGACCTAGAAACGGCCATTACGTCACAGTTGGTGTCAGACTTAACAAGGACATTCCATTTTTTACTGCTAGAATAGTTACAGTTTTTGTGGACAAAGCAAATATGGCAATAGACTAAAGCCACAACTTGAACTGAGCTACAGCATTATTATGTTCTTCCTGTTGACAAAGATTAAGCTGCGACTGTGTTTTCTCACATCTGGTTTAGTGTTAACAGTGAAACGTGCTACTATTTTTATCATCTGTATTAGCAGTCGTAGTTATAGTATCACAGTGTCTTCTGTTGTCACTGCACAGATCAAGGTGGTGCTGGTGATATTATTAGGAACCTCATATAACTAGAAGACGTTGCAAAACAAACCCCAATATCAAATTACATTTTAACAGTACAGCAAAATGACATTATTAACTCTAGACATCTATGGAACAGAATAGGGATTGCGAGTAGCAACACAGCAATTAAACCACACCCGGGACGCATCACCTTTTCATTAGATGCACAAACATTCAGGAAGGGGAAATACAATCAGACTGCACAACCCTGTGCACCCAGAAAAACAAACACTCACCTGAGCACAGGCAGCTGCTAAGCGTCTCCACACAACCCAGCAGATTTCTCTTGATAATGTTCCCAAACACAGCAATCCAGTGTTTCCGGAAACACTGCAGCACAGCCTCCAGAGTCCACGGAGGTTTCAAATACACTATCTGTGGAACACATATAAACAGATACAATTAAACAAAACCCAAAACACTTTAACATGACCAGAGCACTACACACCAGAACGTGTCAAAGCATAAGCAACAGGCTTTTAGGTAAACACCAAGCAGTGATTCTCACAGCTCACTGGCAGAGAAGGGTCAATTCAGAGCAGTCATGTCTGCAAGAATATAGATTTGTTTCAGTGCTGTTTATGTGATTGTGCTGTTTGATTACTGAATAACAAAAAAAATGAAAAAGAAACAAATGTAGATGTAAATACTGGGGATGTACAGAATGTACAGAAATAAAAAATCCACTTTCTGTGTTTGGCCGAATAAATGGAAAGATCTAATAATTTATACCATTTTTAATGATGTCTTTACTTTTTCTAGACACCAGAGCAGTGCACTTGGGTGGACAACTTCCAGTAGGAAGATGTGAGCCACATACGCACCACATTAGGCCACGCCTCAGTCAAAAGCAGGCAACTCTGCTGTATATGTGCCAGAAGTGGACCAGATCTGTTTTGGGACAGCTGGGCCAAATGCATGTTGTGAATATGTGGGCCACCTTTGGCTCACCATATACTGCCAGGTGCGACAGTGGGCCAGCAGTGCCATATCTTTGCCAGATATGACCCACATCAGCCTGCTATCTAGGATTTAGCCTATGTGATTTATGCAACGGTAAAAAAAATTTGCAAAAATGAATAAAACGTTTTTGAAAAAACATGTTTGATATGATACAAATGTTTAATTCTGTTCAGCTTCATCCACAAAAACTTAATTTCTGTGCATCCCTAGTAAAAACTTGCTCTGTGCTGTCAGTTAGGGAGGTAGTGTGAATTGAGCTGCTTTAATGGAGCTTCAGGTAGTTATCAAAAATACCCCTAATTAAATTTGTGTCCCTGTGTCTACACTATTTGTACAATTTATCAGCACACAGATACCACAGAAGTGCACTTTGTAGTTCTATAGTTACAGACTCTAGTCCATCTGTTTCTCTGCCTACTTAGTTAGCCCCCTTTAACCCTGTTCTTCAATGGTCAGGACCCCTACAGGACCACCTCAGAGCAGGTATTATGTGGATGGTGGATCATTCTCAGCACTGTAATGGCACTGACGTGGTAGTGGTGGAGTTAGAGTGTGTTGTGCTGGTGTGAGTGAAAAAGACACAGCAGTGCTGCTGGACACTTAGTGTCACTGCTGGACTGAGAATCGTCCACCAACCAAAATTCAGCTAATAGTGTCAATTGGGCAGTGCGCTGTGACCACTGATGAAGTCAAAAATGTCTAATAAAAGGTGGAAGTGAGTTTGAAAGTTTAGAGGCATAACAGAAAGAAGCCTCCTGAAGTGCTCAGTATTTTATGGAAGGTATTTGCACAGTGTCAGCGTTTGCAGATCTAAGATCATGTACGACATAAACAGACATGACAATCTCAGGGACATGCAGGTGCAAGGACATTTAGTGGCATAAATAAAATGACTATTTGTTTAGTATTGTAACCCCTGACTTCCATCAACACAGCGGAAAAGAAATCACAGAGGGTTTCACTACAATGACGCGCTTCACATGAAACCACTCTGAATTACTCTGCTTACATATCAAAGATGAATTATGCAGAAAAGTGCAATTAAGCCTTTATGAGCTTCAAATAGATGAAATTAAAGTTTATGGGAAGTGTTTAGAAAAACTGCACGTTGCTTTTTTCAGAAATACAGGAAAACTCTGCCCCACGGTAACTTGGTATAGATAAAGATAAGGCTAAAAATGCCAAAGTATTCCAAAGTATATATACGGCGATATGATCACAATCCCAGAACATGACTCAGCCTTGAGCTGAAAGAGCCCTGGATACTTATCACCACAGAATGGTCAACAACTTTCAAATACAGCAACTATTATAATCATTTCACACTGATATCAGTATAATAACTACGGAGGTCTGAGGTTGTCTAGAGACTGGATAGATTTTGAAAGCCTGGGGTCATCACGACAGGAAAAAGAAAATAACGATCCAGTTCTTAGGAAGCCAACTCTCAGAAGAAGCAGATAATGACTCATTTCCTAAGTAACTCAACCATGCGGTTCTTGTTGAACAGCCTTTTCTGGGGCCGTGTTTTGAAAGCTGTGGTCGCGACAAGTTTATTCAGGCTAAAGCTTGTGACGTAAACTACAGGGATGCACTGATACAGGAAATGTTGGCTGATGCCAATATATATTTTTCTTTTATTTAACCATCTAACAAGTGTTAATATCTATATAAATCTGTATTCCATATGAAGGTTTGGGTGACTGTTTTGTTCCAGAGCTTCAACACAATTACTGTGTAATTACTGTGTATTTGCTAAGTTTACTGCATTAAAGGAAAAAAATAAACATAAAACGCATGTGTTACGACACATTTCAAGCTTTATGTTTCATTTCTTCACCTCTAATACTTAAAATGTGTTTGATAAGTAGATATTGTGCACTACAACCTGCAGGAAAATGTTTAACTTTGTTCCCTGATAAGGATTAGTTAACTTATTTGCATTTAACCAGGGACACTCAAGCTTTGGGAAGTGACTGTACATGTCTCACATTCTACATTTTAAACAATGACCTGGATTTGCCTTAAGAAGAAGTATATATTTTATTTCTTTTGGGTAATTAATGCAATACCACAAATAAAATGCAGATTTTTAAATTTAGCACAGTAACCCAGTTCCAATTTTCTGCAATTGAAACCTTCAGTAGATACTCATACCAACTAGACATTCCTTCCCTTAAACTACTAAAATTTACATTTTTAATTCAGCATTTCTGACCACAACCTATACAGTTACATACAACCATTAATATTTTACATTATTACACAGCAGTGGTTTAAAATAACATTTAAAACGTTAATACTGCTAGTAAGAATGAAAGATAGTAGGGGTCAATGCTTGCTAGCAATCATTCATTGTCAATGTGCAGTTTCCCCAACTACACACCTTTCCCAAAAGAAATGTTCCCAAAAAAAAGTTCATTAACAGAAATACTATTCTCAAAACTACTTGCAGAGAAAAAGTATTTTTTGCTGGAATCCCCCTTCCACCCCGTCCTTTTGAGCATTGGAGCATAAATCTGTGTCCGTGTCTTTCAAGACTGATAGCTACAGACAGATATTGGAGCTATAAATGCTGCCTTTCATTGAACATGGCATAATATGAAGTATTTTTTAATTACCATTTCAATTACCATTAGGTAATTACCATTTCACATACTATACCAAAGGCTTTTGGAAATAGGTTTGTATTTGACTGGGAAAACCAATGTATTCTTAAACATGAAATGAATGCTAGGATCAAATTTGTTGCCCCAGTTTAGACTTATTCTTTCCATTTTAGACATTTCAGTCAAGGAACCTCACCAAACCAATAGTACAGTATTTTGAGTTTCCTGTAGCTGCACAGTTTTTTCTTTTTATAGTATATTCATGGTTGCCATTTGAAGAATATTCAAAAATGTAGAAATTATATTAGAACAGGTGTAAACGCCAAATTTTCAGCACATATAGGCTCACAACCACTGTACGGGAATGCATGAAGGTTAATAAGCATATCATATCAGCCCTAGTTTGAGCCCTAGTTATAAAGCAATTTTTTTATTGCAAAAAATAACAAATAAAATAAAGTAAAAATGGTGGGTGGTAAGAGTGTTATCCCAACCCCATGGATAGATGGAACTGACTTTTTTTGTTGGAGCATTCAGTGTTCCACAATGACTTTCTGTTTAAGTTATATTAAACCAACACTGGAAAAGTAATTGTTCTTTTTTGCTAACTTATTACAACGTATTATTACCTTATTGCCACCTTTACTGTGGCACATTCTCACCCAGCCAAAATTATATAAAAACAGGTGAAAGAGTAATAAACACTTGGTTAACTTATGACTGTCCTCATAGTTTACTTCTCATTTTTGCACAGTACAGAGCAGGTGTTAGGACCAGGGATGATAACCAGGGCTGATTCATTTGCAAACTGTCATGTAGAGTCATTTGCGTCTTCATATAAGAATTATTTATTTCTAAGCTGATTTTTAATAATCAGCTTAAGGATGTAATTACTCTTCAATTGACCTCGGGATGTAAATGATTGCAAATTCCAGGACAGAAACAACTGGAATTGAGGATATAAGAATTTAAAGCAATAGTGATCCAACATGTATGTGCATCTCAAAGTCACCTCTGTCCACAGCTCTCCATAAGCAGCCTTCATCTCTTCCTCCAGAACTTCAGAGAGAACGCTCTGCAGGTTGCTCTCGAGCACAGACACACACTCGCTCAGCTCCCGCTCAGCCCAAGCTGCGTTTCTCCTGTTTGCCTGCTCCTCTTCCTCACACGGCTTTCTCCCATGCTCTGTTTTGCAATGACAAAGGTGAACTTAAACTTAAAAGAAGTTTACACTGAACACACCACATGCATATTTTTTGGTTTTCATGACTTTTATTATACTCTTAGAATGCCTTTTATAACCTTATATATAAAATTTACCTTAAAATAACATCTTAAAAGTCATTTTGATGGCACTCTGATTATAATACCAAGAATGGCATCTTGGACATTGCCACTTCAGGCCTGAAACGCCTGCTATAAAGCTCTGTAACTTTGGAGGAGCAAGCAGAAGACATCTCACAAGAACACCTGAAGGCACCACATCACACAACAACAACTATGGGTCTTCAGACAGTTATAAGAAGAAGCTAATTCAGTATTCCCAACTAGGCAGTGACTGTAAAGAGACCAGAGAAGATGCAGTTGGAGGAAGTGAAAAAAAAAGACAAAGAGAGAGTCACCCAACATGACTAGAGTACACGGCTGAATGTCGCTCTGGATTTTACTCACTAGCAAGAGATAAAAAGAGATAAAAGGACAATCTTAGCTAACGGGAAATCAGTGGAAATCCCTGCCAATGTTTGAATTTCGTCCTGGCTAATTTTTGTTATCAAGCCAAAAATGTGTTTGGTCAGTCTCTTATGCCACACATTCCCCTCTTTCGTAACTTCCTGTAATAAAATCCTTTACTATTACTCAACCCTGTAATTTATTATGCTCCCTTCATTACCGATGTTGTCTTCTTTGCTGGTTTTATGCCGAACTTCCACTTTCCTTTACATGCACACGTCACACAGACATACGAACATCAGTTATTTACACATAATAACAACCATATTCCCAAGAGCATCCATTTGTCAGCATATGCACATGTACAGCTGTCCATAAGCAAGGGTGTTATGACAGTGGTACGAAAGTCAATTACATTAATGTGCAAAAAATGAACCAACAGGACACAGGACCTTATACCCATCCCAGACACTGCAGGCAGGCGTGCTCACTGACCCCTAGTGTGTTCACTAGTGTGTGTATATGTAGATGTATAACTTTACAAATGGGTTAAACATGGAAGACAAATATTAATATTTATTTATTTATATTTTATTTGGCATGACAACATTGTTTACCCCAGTGTTCAGATAAAGAAGAAAAAATAAAATCCCGTTCAGTCAGGGAACAGTGAGAAGAGGACGCTGTAAAAGACACCTTCAGTATTAAAAAAAGTGATGTCATGCCATCCGGCAACAATTTAATAATTAACACATAGTCTGAATGACTGACTGACTGCCAGATTCGTGTAGCTGATTAATTCTCCACCTGGGGGCTTGATTATCAATCATATAGACAGAGATTCTTCATAAAGCAGTGCTTGCATCAATGACACGATGTCCTTGTTAAAGAGCTCTTTTGCAATTCTGATCATCTTGGTTGTGAATACCCATGTATACTTCAATTTAGACTGTTTCTCCCAAATTAGCTCTTATATCTCTTACCCTTTTCCTGTCTTAAGAATATTCTCATATAAACTGGTAGCTTTACTTCAGGTCAGCATCTCAGTGCACCTATTCTGCCACATACACAAGCATAAGCCCAATCTCACTCTGAGATTCTGTATCCAGAGGTACCAAAAACATCTCAAAAAGACAGTTCTACCTTCAGAATGGCTTATGAGGCATGTAAGAGGTCAATGACTGACCTTCAGTGGTGAGTCCTGCAGCGGCGTGGGCAGTGCGTTGTGCATAGTTGCGGTTTAAGCGCCCAGGGTTTCTTTCTGCCTCCTTCACTAGGTCTGCTTTACTCAAGGCGCTGACTCCACTCAGCAAAGCTTTACTGCACAGGTTCTTATCATTACTACAGTCAAAGCAAGGACAAAGGAAAATAGAATCACAGAGGTACATAGGAGAAAGTGGGAGATCAGTGTGTTAGCAAATGAGAACCAGAAAGGGGGGGCTTTTCTTCAGCATTTGATTATTAAAAAACACTCTTAAGAAAATGTGTATGCTTTGGAACGTGTCTGAACCGTGACAGTGTATTTCTACTTGGTGACAATCACAGACAGTAGAGGTCAAACAGAGGGAATAGAACATGTGCTTACGTGCACAGGATGAGAGTGCCCTCTGGATACAACGACTGATACTGCAGACAGCAATGCAGTACGCGATCATCATTGTTCACAACACTCAGCCCATCTGGAAGGATACAGACCCAATATTAGGATCCAGCGCCCCCTTGTGCTTGAAAAGAATGCACATTCACAAGGACATAGCGGGTACCTTCTTTTTTTGCATTATTCAGTTGCTGAGATGCCTATAATATCCAAATACAGCCATCCTAAACCATCACGGCTCAAGTATCAGGCAGCGTATTTGTGACCAATTCATGTGATGTAGGTTTTACACAAGGGTTGGTGAACAGGTCCTGTGAACTCAGCTGTGCTTCACATGACACCACTCTGATTTACTTTAAGTTCTTAGATTCTGTGAGTGTTAGGTTTAGATTAGACGAAATTTTAATTTAGCAGACATAAAATGAGGTAAAAGACGAGATGAGCATCTACAAAGCATCTGCAGTGGACCATCAAAAGTTTTACTGGTGTCTTTTCATTGGTGTTTAAATATAGCATAATCAAAACATAAGATAATTAAATATGAATATTATGACATTTAAAACACCTACATGAAGCCTGGGAGGCTTGCTGCATGGACTGTCCACAGAGACGTGGTTCTTGGTTCTTCAAGCAGCTATAGATGTAATGGACAGCTGGCCGGGCCTTGTGCTCCACCTCCCGGGACAATTTCCCACTCTTCAGTGAGTCCAGCTCCTGAAGAACCACCCAGGGTACCAATAGCGTGGGAAAGCCCAGGGCTGCAGCCCACAAAGGACACAAACACAAAGAATGTATTAAATGGAGAAGGTATAGGCAATAAATCTTCCTGGTGTGTGCAATACTGCAAATACTGAACAGATATGTTTGTACTTACGCGTTACATTACATCGTAATCAAAATGACATGAGGCACTAAAAGTCTCAGCTGACAAAATGTGTAATTAGACTCAGCCCTTCAATCAAACTATTCTTTTGCTATTCATTTTGTGGATACCATTGAAAGACTCGGCAAGCAGTTAAGGGACTAGCAGTCATGGGTGGAGCATAGGCTGGAGGTTAAGGAAACGGACTTGTGACTGGAGGGTTGCCGGTTGGACTACCTAAACCAACAGAACACAATTTCAGCTAAGCACCTAAAGCCCAAACCTAAAGGCACCTAAAGGCACTCTGGGCAAGTATGCTCACTGCCCCCTAGTGTATGTGTATCTGAGTGCTTCACGAATGGGTTATACGTAGAAGACAAATTCCTCTGTGTGCAAGCAGAACTGACAAACTCTAAAGGCTAAAAATGAAAGGGAACGTCTTACCTCCAAGCCCATGAGACCTCATCTTCTTCACAAAGTCCAGATGGCTGAGAAGAACATTGGTGTCCAGCACAATGAGAAGATCCTGTTGGTGCTGCTCCTGACCTGAGGATGCCAAATACGCAGAAGGGACAAATAAACACTGAAGACTTTATTATAGGATTCTTTTTATGAGGCTACATGAGCTTGACATAACAACTAAGATAACCCTACATAACTGTTTAGAAATGCTTATTTAAACAGGCATTATAAAGTTTACATACACCAAATTCAGTCAAGTTAGCTAAAGTAGTCCTCCTGACAGATGATGCCTATTAGAATAAGCATTTATAAACATTTATGTAGGGTTATATCAGTTGTCATGACAAGCATATCGTCACTGTCCAGTAAAAACCATGTATCTCTGTATCTCTGTATTTTTGTTTATTTTTACTTTTATATATCAGACAGAAATACCCCCAAACTGTTTGGGAAGACACCTGGTTACATTAGAATAAGATTAGGCTTTTGTCCTCTCAAGTTCACATGTTGGAGATGCATGTTTGCCTTGGGACATTTGAATCCCTATTGATTTTTCAAAATGGCTACATAATTCAATGGTTAAAAGAAAAAAATTAAATTAAAAATTAAAAAGTTAAATTTCTCAATTTCTTTACTGTAGTGGTGAAAGGAACCAGGGATCATGATCAGGGATCATATTTATTTTAGCTTTAAAGCCAAAGGCTCTAAAAACTTTAGGCAAAGTATTTATAACTATTTCATCTAATAAGATTCTGTGAAGAAGCCTATTAGATGCTTCAGATATCAGGTTCCTGTCACCACTTTGAACAATCCTGACAAATCTGTAGAAAGAGATAAACCATCCTGGCTGAATAAAGTATGTCTTTTTTATATAAGTACAGCATGTAATGTCTAGTGCATAAGTTACTATGTGCCACAGTGGTGCTCTCCTCTGGCAGGTCGACATCCATGCAGGTAAGCTCTCCATAGCTCTCCACCACATTCACCTGGAGTCTCTTGTCAGAGCGGGCCAAGTGCAATTCCTCAACCAGTTGCATCTACCAATGCAAAACAAAGCTGTAAACCAGGCTTACACACAGTTGTACATGAAAAGGTACAGGTGGCCAAACGACACTCACCTCCTGGTTATTGTCAAAAGATCCTGGCTGTTCAGCAGAAGTACCTGGACAAGCAGGCTAAAAATGGAAAAAGTTACAGTTGTTAATCCAGTGTCTGGTCTAATACACAGGCATGATTGCTGTTTACAAAGGGGAAAACAGAATCAAACAGAGCCCAAACTATAAAAGGCCTGCGGCTAAAAGTGGGCAACATCACAATCCTTTAGCATTATGCTGAACAATTTTGCTATTGTGACAAACCTGCTTTTCTGAGCATACTGTGGATGTCATCAGCACAGAATAATGACTGGCAATGTGTTTAATTACAAAGAGAGCCTAATTCATTCAATTTATTGTAAAAAAATGAAATATTTGACAACCAGAATCGTTGTCCTCAGAGATTCTGATAGCAGTTCTTACATGTGGAACTACTGTTGGTAGTGTCTGTGTTTTAGAACATTGTGATACATATAGTGTGCCCTCCACCCCACCTCCAGGCATTCGAAACTTAACAATATCAAGGCTTACATGCTGTGTAGGAGTCTTGCATGGTGAGCTCCTCTCTCCCACTGCCCTGGATTGCACTGGCTGGACTTGAGGTAAAGAAAAAGTTTTATGCGACTCTGTGCACAAAGGAACTTGAGTAGAAACCTCTGCAGGCCTCTGTTTATTTTGTTTTGCAGCTGGAGAGCTTGTGGAGACAAGGGTGGAAGGCTTTTTGGCGGCCGCAGATGTTTTACTGTTGTCCCAAACATCTGTGTCTGTCCATTCTTTTACAACAGCAGGCTTCTTTGGGATTTTGAAAACGACTGGAGGAAAAGGACGTGATGAAGGCTCTTGTCCTGTGATTGGACGACGTGTAGAGTGAAACTGCCCTCTTTGTCGGTCATCATCCTGAGTTTTGGGGCTGGCGTGTTGGGTAGCTTTTGTATATTTGACAGAGGATGGCGCATCTATCGAGTGCTTGCTTTCTCTTTCAGCATGACAGCCACTTTTCCCCTTGGCAACCTCTTTGGCTGCCTCCCTGGAAATGTGGTCCACTAGCTTCTTTTTCTGTTCTCTTAACTTAGGCCCAACTTCAACCTGCTGTGTAGTGGTCCGCCTCTTAATACATGGGCGATCCTCCTCTGGTGAAGATCTCCTTTTAGCCAGCTTACTCTTCTTCTCAGGGAGTGTGGCAACCTTGGGTGCTCTGTATCTGGGCTCCACTGATGAAGACCTTCTCTTAACCAGGCTCTTCCTCTGTTCCTCCAGCTCTTTGGATGAGGCAACATGACAAGGCCTAGATGGACTTTGGGTGCTTGAGCTTTTCCCTGTGCTGGAGACTGAGGGTCCCAAAAAGGAGTGTTTCACTATGCCTGGTAATGCTCTGTGATCGCTGGTCTGTGATACTTTGCATCTGAACACGGCCTGCTTGCTCTTTACATCAGACTTTTTGTATGGCTCTTTCTTAGGGCTGTCTTCTGTAGATGATCGTGGATTGTCAGTGCTTCTTCTCCTGCACATTAAGTAAAATAAAGTTCAATTTAAAATTGAAATATATCCAGTGAAAAATGGAGAGAGCTAGTGAGGCAGCAAACTGGAGACTTACCTAGACACACGCACATGTTTCTGTCTCTCCTTAGGACTGCCAGGAGAATCTCTGTGATCTTTTCGCTTAACAGAAAGTTAAACCAGAATCTTAATTAAAACACAGAGGTATAAAGAATTTCAATGTCAACCAAGCTCTGTCATAAGAACTGGCTTACCCTTGCTCGCTCCTCACAGGGGGGTGTGGGCGATCTTTTCTTTTCTCTCTTGTGCTTCTTTGCTTTAGCCTTTTTTTTTGTCATTGCTGCTGTCTGTGATACAAAAGAAATAATTAGCATGAATCCGATGGGCATATTTAGGTCAGCTCTGCATTGAATTAGACAACTTTCTTCTGGAGCATCAGCAGCAGCTAGAACTGTCAGTGCCCAGTTTATGAGTAACTCATTATCCTTATTTTTAATTGCCCATATTTAAATGGTTTAGATGGTGTTTCTCAACCCTGGTTCTGGAGACACTCTGCCCTGGACATGTTAGTGGATTCCCTGCTTTTAAACACCCCTGCAACAAGGGCTTGTCAATGAGCTGATTAGTTTAACCATGTGTCCCGGGAACAGGGAAAGCACCAACATCCGCAGGGCACAGAGCTTCCAGAGCTAGGGTTAAGAAACACTGCTTTAGATGTAAACAAAGTCATTAAAGCTATATGATGCGAAAATGTTCTTCTAGAGAAACTTGCCAAACCAGAATTGTTCACAGTGGTGGTGAACCAGACGTCTATTTCCAAAATAAAAAGCCCCCTCACACAAAGTGCTGCCTGATGTCTGAGAAGTTGCCTGATAATAGTTTTGGCTTAAATATATTTTCTATTTATGGTAAAGAGGTACATTCAGCAAAATAATCCAGGAAAAAAAAAGTTTTCCACCATTTTAGCATCATCGACACTACAAGTACAAACGCAGAAGAGGTGATGTGTATGATCACAGACAGTTTTGGATAGTAAATACAATGTCTATATTAGGATTGTGGACATTGTGACCCCTGGTTCTTAAGACCACCACTGTAAAGAAATCAGGAGTCTTCTGATTGGGTTTTATAGAAATGAGTAATTTCATGCCAAACCAGTCTGAATGACTGTGTTTACATCTGAAGGATGTGGAATTCCTCTTCAAGTAACATTTAAGCGCATATTAACTAAATGTAAAAGCTGTCTACTTTAGTGGAACAGATGTACAGACAATTCTGAATGAATAAAGGTATTTGTGTTTGTGTTCAGAAAGCTCACTTTGACAAGTCTGGGTTAGAAACCGTGCCTTTTTAAGTACAAAATATCTTAAAAATTATTAGGCTCAACCCACAGCACTGAAATCAGAAGCTACTCTAGAACCTGGCTATGGCATCTATGGTGAACTGAACGACTATAATAAATGTATCTAGTGTGCTAGCTAATATTCCCACTGGTTAACCTACACACGACAAGGTATATTAGAAAAACTGTTACTGCTGTTCTTTGCCAGCTACCATAAGGAAACCTGAAGCAGCCTTAGCTAATCTAGAACCCGGCTAAATTACCTGTAACGAGTGGTCCACTGTCGCTTCTCCACTGGCTAATATAAACAGTTGTAATGCTAGCTAGCTAGCTAGCTAAGGAGCTGGCTAATGTTTTGAATGGGTGGCAACGGAACGCTTTATTATTGTTCGTATTAGCAACAAGCTAACTTGGTTCCAGCGGGCAAAACAAAACCTGGTAAACAAGCATTTCTGCCCCCAACAAACTGCGAATGATTTCACCACATAGTATCCAAAGTTCTTCTTTCGTCTCTATGATATTAAACAGAGATAAATTCACTTGCCAGAGTTTGACAGAAGACTGTGGACCATTTAAACTCGTCAGAGAGGACCGGTGGCTTGGAACGTCACTTCCGGGGATGTAAAACTTGTGATTGGTCCGCTGGGTTGTCGCGGGCGGACCAATGGGAGTGCTCTACGCTGAAAGCAGAGTCACGTGTATATACAAAACACGTCGACTGTGTATAAACTGAAGATTGATGCTGAAAATAAGGCCTGATCCACTGAAGTTCTGAATTTAGGTTTCAAGAAAAGGCTCACCAAACGGTTAGACAGCCAAGTGCATGAGAAATGGTTCGTGTCTTTGAGAAAGATAAGACCATTTAGAGTTTATATCAGCAACACGTTTCAACGAAACACTTGTAAAGCTGTTTAATGCTAAAAACACCAGGAAGATATTTTTACAACTAAGCTTAAGCTTAATTAGAAAACCGGTTAGTATCATGATTGGGTATCATATAGCTTCCCCGGGTCTTTCAGAAGTAAAGGTTGGGATGGATTCACCACTCTGAAAACCTGTACATGTTACACCAATAGTGCAACAATGAATAACTTTTTCTCATCCGAAATAGCAAAGACCTTCATCGTCTACAGTACACAATTTCATTACAAGATTTACGTAGTCAAATCTCGGATTGCAGGGGACTAAAAGGCCTAAAACCAGATTCAAAATCCAAGCGTATACTCAGATGCACAGAGAAACAAGCAGTTACACTGTACACTGAAGGTCTTACTCTGCACTAGCTCCTGGACTAACAATTACAGTATAAATACTAAGTACTACAGAAAGAAAACACTAGAGGGAAGAATGTGTATGTAAATAAAGAAAATGTACAATATATGCTATATAAGACTGAAAGGTATAGGAGCGGGATGTATATGCTACATACTGTACCAATAGGGATGATTCAGGTATCTTTATTAATCAGAATCTCTTTATTTCACCAAGTATGTTACACATACAAGGAATTTGTCTTGGTAAGAGCAACACGTATGACAAGTAACAAAAACAAGTAACAAAAAAACACAGAACACAGATTATTTACAGTATTAAACTACAGGAAAATTACACTAAACAATAAATAGGGTAGGGGTAAATTAAAAAGTAAAAAGTACTAAGGGTAATAAAAAGCTAAAGAAGCTGAGAGATGTGAAACAGATTTAGTTGAAAAATAGAAAGTTACAGATGACCTGAATATTTACAGAATGAGAACATCTGTACAGGTGTACAAATAGTCATAGTGCAAATAGGCAGAGTGCAAGTAGCTGTTCAGTCCGGTTTGGTACAGTTCAGTTGTATGTTTTGAGGTTTACAGTGGGAGGTGTCCACATTAAGTATACGTATATCATACTATACAATAGTATTGGAAAGCTGTGATTTTTGGGCCCTCAGGTGGCACTACATCGCAAACAGACATGATTCTGGAATGGACACTGAATAGGATCAGGAACACTTCCCAAAAATACAGTCTGAAAACACAGCTACTTCATCCACGTAATAACACATTTAAACTCATTCAAAGAAAAAACAGATAAACTCCTTGTCAAAAAGTAGTTGCACAAATAGCTGTCCCCAATGATGGTGTCATTGCCAGACTGTCATGAAGTAACTCAGAATGGCAGTGGGTCATTTTCAGTGATGAGTCCAGCTTTTGTCTTTATGGAGACGACCATCGAATCCATGTGTAGACAAGTCTTTGTTGTCACACGTCACATGTCCAGAAGTCCTGGTGTCATTCCACCTCCACTACTACCGCAAAACCTCCAGGAACTGTATAAGAATATTAAAGCTGCATGAGATACATCTGCATGTGTAGCTCAATAAATACTGATTATATCAGTCTAAATTTATCATCATTTATTGTCCCTGGTAACCTTTATCTTCCTTCCTAATAGCACTGCAGTCCCACAATTTCTTCTGGGTGCAGCTATTCTTTTAATGATGAGTGCATAAACAGGATCCAGAAACACTGCTGTCTTCCCTGAGCCAGCTCATTTATGAAGTCAAGTAGTTTTATTGTCAATACTTCAATATGTACAAGACATACAGATGATTGAAATTGCATTACTCTCCGTCCCAAGGTGTAGCAAATAAACTGTGAACTATAAATAGATTACAACTGAACAAGAACAAGAGTATATAGAATGTAATAAACAAATAGCATAAAATAGACTCATGCAGGACATGAAAAGTATAAAAGTGTCATGTGGTCTGAATAATCAAATTTTGAAATTGTTTTTGGAAATCATTACTGCATCCTCCAGCTGGGGAGGAGAGGGAGCCGCTGCCATTTTGAGTCACTCCATGAGAGTCTAGCACAACACCATTGCGGTCTTTGGTGACGTTGACGAGGTGGTAAGGGCATTCGTCATAACAGTCTGTGCGCACATAATCCTGTGTCATGCTGCCATCTGCCAGTGTCTCATGGGGGGCATCACGGTTCACTGAATGTTATAATCATGGTTGTTGGATCAGTCAGATACAGTAATAAGGCTCCCTGCCCATGTCATGTGCACAGAGCATGAAACTTGGATCATTTACGTCTTGCAATGTGAAATCTACCCACCAAGTTTCGCTCCTGAATGATGGCGCTTTGGTTGATGTCTTAACACGTGTTTGGAAGCTTTACATTTTTTTTGTTTGTTTTGTGTTGTAGCTCATTGGAGCACAGCTGATACCAGATACAGGTTTATTACAAATGCTTTAAAATCTTGGCACAGGCTAAATCTAACACCACAGCGTAACTTATTAAAAACTTTACCTTCAGTCAGCATAATATTCCTGCAAGGACAGGTGTTGAAGTCTGAGTGGTCCAAAGACTGCCACGTAGATACTCCTCTTTGCTCATTCTACAGTCTTATGTCCATAAAGCCAAATTACAGTATTACAATTTAATAAAGCTTCAGCTTTCAGCTATGCTATAACTGACAAGAGTAGAATAGAAATTAGAAAGGTACTGAACATTTTTTTTATATTCCAGACAAGCTGGCCCGCATCTATATTTATATTAAAGAATTTAATTTGCTTGAACTTGCAAATTTGCACAGCATTACTGCTATACTTTGCTTATAAGTTGAAATGTGTACAGATAAGCTCCAATATACCTGAAAATTAACTCTATGAATGAAGACCTCAATTAGGTATTACACTGCAAGTGCTTTATTACCCTGTTGGATTATACACAAGTAGTTACAGGAGTACTAACATAAATGAAGAAATAATCGGGACAATATGCATCATTATTTCCATTCACAATATACTTGTTGTAATATACTTATTGAAGCATCTATAATAAGCATCTATGCATATATATATCTTATGCATGTTAAATATGTTATCTGGCTCTATTCCAACATTAAGCACAAAGGCAATATCCTGCTTTCCAATGAACTGCAAAGACTTTCAGTGTCTTCAAAGAAAACAAAAAGCACAAGCTCTATCTACTGACAATTAAGTGCAAGAGCCTGTCCAGTCGTCAGACAACACTTGTTACAGAGCATGAACAAAACTTCATATTGTAACTAGAGCAATAAGGACCTAGCATAAAGTCACAGATGAACCGCTTTCGAGTCTGAAGCCTGGATAAAGAGGCTTTGTGAAATTGACACGAGTTCTGTGCAGCAGCACCATAGAATTTAAGTCGGAGACCTTGTAGAAAGACAGGGTACCTACATCTTCATCCAGATAAACCCCTATTTTATTCAGTGACTGTGCTGAAATTTCAGTGACAATGCTGTTATGCCTAAAGCGGCATGTGTGTGTGGTGCATTCTAAACTCCATGACTGACCATTATACCCAAACATGCTAGCATCACCACTGGAATCCCTGGTTATGCTACCGTACGACAGGGCAATATGAACAGTGCCGCTTCTCAAGACCTCCCAGTAACAGCACCCCTTCACAGGACTATCACAGAGAACTTGGTGCACAAAAACGAATCGCTCTGCACTGGGCTTGATACTGCTATTTGAGTAATATTGTGAATACTCCACGTGTCGGTTCTCTGCAGACAGTATTAGAGATGAGTGACTTGACTCTGGGGACAGCTTCAGCTGGCAGAAATCTGACAAGACAGACATTAAAACACATTATTACACTCACAGACAAACATCAATACCAAATGAAACAGTAATATGGACGTGCACTTGGTGTTTGAGCTAAGCTTTTGCAAGGGTTAATAGGCCTTCTCTTAAATAAATAAAAAAAATAAAAAAAATTATATATTTACAGCAAGCAGAGAAATACTTGAAAACCAGGGATCAGTCTGGCTACGTAAGTGAAATTGCAATGTCACAGTAGCTGATATATAGTTACACATAAAACTACTTGTATTCCACATAAATCGGAATCAACATAAATTAAAACATGAAGTATATACATACATAAAACGAATATAAAGTACAGAAATAAAGTATATCAATTTAGCTTTGAGTAAGCAATAATCTATACTTGCATAGGAATAAGGCATTTATTGTAAATTAAATAAAGTCACACCACCCAGAACTGACCCACTGGAATGAAATGGTGGGCCTGACATTGCGAGACATGTGAATGATTCAAGTTACAATCCGACACTTCCTTCTGGGTGCAACTATTCTTTTGACGATGTCGTCATTCATCATTTACTTTAGAAAAGGCAACGCAATAGAATGACTGGAATGAAGCAGGTAAATACCCAAGAAGTAAGAACATAACTAATAGAAGCAGCAGTGGTATTTACAGCGCGAGTATATAGAGAAAGTGTCATCTGCACCAGCAGATTATGATATTGCCCAGTGTGAATCAAAAGTCTACATACAGCTCGGGAAAAATTTAAGAGACCACCTCAACATGATCAGTTTCTCTAGTTTTACAGTTTCTGGTTTGTGTTTGACCAAAATGAGCAGTTCTGTTTTATTCTATACACTACTGGAAATGTGTCTCCCAAAGTCCAGATCAGATATTGTATTAGATCTGTTTATTTAGAAAATCACAAATGACCTCCAGAAACCTGTTTTTAGAACCATGCTTGCTGTGCACTTCATCCCAGCCACCACTTGCCAGTCTCTCTGTAGGTCACTTGAGGTCATCTTACGGTGGTTAAGTGACACTGGAATGAGGTGGCGCTCATCATGGTCAGTAGAGTGGGTTTGGCCCTCTGCCAGTGTGTAGCTGTGTTGTCCTGTGTTTGAAGCTTGACCTTGTTCTACTCTCACTGTATCTGCCAGTAAAGCTAGAACCAACCCTTCAGTTCCTCACTAAGAACCTGCTGTACATGTGGAGATGATGAATTGAGACGAAACTGGAGTGGTATCTTATTTATTTCCGGAGCTGTGTATAGTGATGGATTCAGCATTCAGCACATTTCAGACAGCTGAAGATCAGTGCCGTCTCTGCTATATTAGGGTTGGTTGTAGAGCTTTATAGCAGCAGATAAGAAAGATCTTACAGAGTTGCTCTATTACAGTGCAGCTATAACATTCTGCTCCTCTGTTTTTCCCAGTTGGCAAAAATGTCCAACAGCTTGTTATCATCTGTGAATTCCCTTTATGAGTTAAATCAAGTGTTTAAAATGGGAAGGCACCAAACTGTGTTGCATGTGTTCCACAATTATAAAACTAGCACAGATGCCTTCAGTTTATTCTATTACTCAATCATACTAAGTGTAATCCTGAATAGTACACGAAAATCCACATGACTTACGTTCCTGAAACTCCCCTCTGGTCTTGGGGTTGGCTGGTAGAATTATTTTGACTTTTGAAGCTGCAAAAGCAGATTGAACCACAGGTCATGTTGAATCTTGATAACCTTGTAAATTTAAAATAAAAAGTTATCTTGTAAATTCTAAAATAAAGAATCTCTTACCAGCACTTGTCATTTCTGCAATTTTCTCATCAAAGAGTTTCTCCAGTTGTTCCTTTAGCCCTGATAAAAGTCCAGTGGCATTCAAAAACGAAGAATTGTCTTTCACAGGGTTGCTATACAGGCTCTCAGATTCAGAAAATGCAGAGAGAGAAAGGAATTGCTGTTGAGATACAAACCAACATGTCAAGATAAACGAGATGAAACTACACAAAAATTCACAAGCTTTCCAAAGTGGTTATTCAGTGAGAATGGTTACAAGACCAGGCAAACTACCTGAAGACAAAGTACGTGGTCTCCTGTTTGTCCAAGTTCACTGCACACAGCATCACTCAGTTTAAGGTTTGTAATCGACCAATCCAATTTCTTATGCAGGGCTTCCGCCTGGCACAACTCTTTCTTCTGATAGGCCTGGACTGCATTAGAAAACTGAGAAAGTTTCCTTTCCATGGACTGGGTGATATCAGCCAAGAAATTCCTATTGAACTCTACAGCTGCTTGTGCTGAAGTCTGGATTAACAGATGCAGCACAAAAAGGATATCAGTATATGAAGCTGGGATTAGAGTAAAATAGCATTTCTAGGTGGATAATGTGCTTCTGAAAGCTAAAAATATTTAAAACTTACAGAACAAGTTTCAATAGCCTTATTAAGTGCTGCCATTTCTTTCTCTCTAAGTTGTAGTAGTTTAGGAAACGTCTCCTGCAAGTTCCGCAGTGATTTCTGGGAAAACAAATAGAGAATCAGTGAACAAATACACTCGCACGTGTAAACCTGCAGTTCTGTTTTTTCAATTTTACCCTAAAACTAAATCTAAACCCCTTTAAACTCATCTACAGTTTTTTTTTCCCTTCATAACTAGGTTGCTCTCTTGTCAAAGATTTCCCACAGTTCACTGGGACTTAAGTAACATGGAGTTACAGCGATCATCAAGCCTGGATTCAAACAAGCTGGAACTTTTACAATGGGGTGGCCAGGTATGTCCCACAGAAAACTAAAACAACATGGAGTGGGGGGCAATTTAGCCACTTCAGAGGAAAAAAGTGTGGTCTGTCAGGTTGTACAGAAGCCTAAGGATGACTTGCTAAAGTGCACTGTCCCCCAGACATTTGGCTCTGTAAGTTAACCAGTCATAACCAACATAGAATCTACATACAGGCGATTTAGTCTTCTCAAACTCTCATCATCTTTCATATTTTCTTGTTGCCTTGTCTGGTGGATCATTCTCAGCACTGCAGTGACACTAACATGGTGCTGAAGTGTTCATGTGTGTGGTGCGAGTGGATCAGACACAGCAGTGCTGCTGGAGTGTTTAAACACTGTGTCCACTCAATTAGACACTCCTACCTTGCTGGTGCACCTTGCAGATGTGCAGTCAGAGGCGATAGCTTGTCTGCTACTGCACAGTTTGTGCTGGTCATCGTCTAGTCCTTCATCAGTGGTCAGGGGACACTTCCCACAGGACATTGCCCTGTTGGGCTGGGTAGTTTTGTTTGGTAAACGATTTTCAGTCACCACCATGTCAGTGTCACTGCAGTGTTGTGAATGATCCACCCCCCACACAATACCTGCTCTGTGGTGGTCCTGTAGGGATCCTGACCAGTAAAGCACAGGGTGAAAGGGTATAACAAAGTATACAGAGAAACAGAGGGACTGTAACTGTAGAACTACTGCTATGTGGTGATCAGAGATGATAAAATGGACAACGACTGGAGATACATGAAGGTGGTTTTAATATTCTAATTTGATCGTTTTAGCATTTCCATACAAAACACCATTTTACCCCAGACCACCCCGAATGACTTTATACCGAAACTAAACCACGAATTATTAAGACAACAGCTGAATTCTGCTCTGCTATAACACAGAGCTGGTCTCAGATCTCACCTGTTGCTGCTCGGACCACTCTTTAGCAGCGGAGACCGTTTTGTGCTCACTGTGCTCATCCATAGCGCACAAAAGGCAGATGCAGCGCCGGTCCTGGACACAGAACACGTCGAGGAGTTTGTTATGAAGCGGGCAGATTTTCTCCTGTAACCGTGAACAGGGTTCAACAAGCGTATGTCTCTGAAGGACCGGAAACTCGAGGTGAGGCTTAAGGTGGGTTTCACAAAAAGACGCCACGCAGGTGAGACAGGACTTGACGGCTGTGCGTTTCTCTCCGCTGCAAAAGTGACACTCCCCACCGTTTAGCTTCACCTCCATGCTCTTCAAGAACTTCACTACTTCGGTGAGGACAGTGCTGCGGTTAAGGACAGGCCTCGTAGAGAACAGGCTTCTGCACTGCGGGCAGCTGTACACTTTCTTCTCCTCTAGCCCTTCTTTATCCCAGCACCTTTTAATGCAGCTCATGCAGTAACTGTGTCCGCAGGGTATAGTTACAGGGTCCTTCAGTACATCCAGACATACAGAACAACTCAATTGGTCCCGACAAGCTTCTGCAGCAGACGGAAACATGCTGCGACACAAACAGCAGTGAATGCTGGTCCTGGCGCACGAGCTACGCCGTTTCGCGCCAAAACCTGCAAGGATGCGCAGGACGCATCTGCTTTCATTTCCGGCGTAGGCGGAGCTCGTCAGCCTCTGTTTATAAGAGAGATCAATTTCAGGCTTTTGTATAATAATAAATGTTTAAATAACAACAACAACAAAAATAATAATAATAATAATAATAATAATAATAATAAATGTTGAGGCTGAACCGTCAATTTTCAGAATTCCACTGATTTGTATTAAATATTAATAATTATTATTTAGTTTGCAATTAAGTTACGTAAGTCATTTAGTGTGGTTTGGTGTGAAATGCTCCATTCTAAAGCAAACCTACTAAGTCAGAAAAGCTTACAGTGCGGGTGATAGAAACTAGATGTTTAAAGGAGCAATATGTAAAATGAGGCAAACTGTCAAATCCATACAGTCACTCCTCTTCATTTGTGTTAGGCATGTTCTTTTTTTTTAGGACTGAGTATTTGACACCAAAACATCAAAAGTACTTTATTTACATCTCAGACTCTTGAAAAAAATTCCAATTTGCCTTTTGATCTTTGAGTTCAATTTAAATGTATAGTGGTGTCCATAAGTACAGAGACCAACTACTGAAAATGCTTCTATTTTGTATGCGTGTCTTATTTAATATGAATTTTATCTTAGAACTCATATTTTTTGCAAAACAATTCCAGTGAAGAGTATAATCTTTAAACTTTTTTGAACACATATTTCAGAATATTTTGAGCTGGACTCTACAAGTTTGTGCAGATGCCACTGATACGAAGCAGGACTAAAAAACCCTGACCCTTTTGTACAAAGGCCTGAAATGCCAGTGTCACAAAGTTGCTTAGATTTAAATATCATAAAGCATAGTTTTATTTTTGCTTAAAATGTTTAAAACTCTGTAACATTCTGTTTTAACATAATAAAGTTCTGACCGTTACCCAACTGAAGGACTTTGGAACTGGTTTGAGTTTCCTGCTGTTGATACCTGCTGTCTTCCTGCTGAAGATGTCTGCCGAAAACTTGCATGCAATTCTTGGAGTAAAATAAATGTTGTAACGTTGAATAAGGGTGTTGCAACAATGCCATGGTGAAGTTAACAGCAGTTTAATAAATTAGAGGGTTTGTTGGGCAAAAAAAATCAAAGAGAAACTAATATATCTTGTACACAAGTGACACAGGTGACAAAAGGCTAAAAGTAGGTGGCTTTGGTTAAAGGTTATGCAGGGATCATGCAGCATCAACCCATGGAGAAGTGAAACATTTTACACCAGGGGTCACCAAGCTTGCTCCTGGAGATGTACTTTCATATGTAGTTTCATTTCAGCCTTCATGTAACATGCTGCCCTTCCCTCCCTCCTATCACTAACACATCTGTTCCAGCCAGATGAAAGCTGTGTCCACATACTTCCAGACTGAATAGTGCATCAAAATTAGATGACCAGTGCATATAGTAGTATGTTCTTCTGGATGCAGCCAGGACATCTAAACAGTTCATTACCAGCAGCTGGTGAGGAAGATTGTGGTAGTAGAAGCAGGAGAGATTTCCAGGACCAGAGGTGGTGACCACTGATTTAGATCAGTTGGCCCTCGTGGCACAAAGGTAGTGCGTCTGACTCAGAAGGTTGTGTGTTCAAATCACGTTGGGGTTAAATGCTTCCATGTGATCTTGGTCATGGGGCAGTCGTATGCTGGAGGTTAGGGAACCAACCTTGTCACCAGATGGTTGCTGGCTTGATTCCCAGAACTGACATTAAGGACTGAAGTGCACCTGAAGGGCACCTAACCCCCAACTGCTCCCATGGCCCTAAACCCCTGTACTTAGAGATTGATTGGCCTCACTTAACTTTGTGGCAAATGAACAAGTATAGTCATTGGATGTTAATGAGTTTCATTTCTTTCTTTCTGTCACTGTCTGATGCCTGATCAGAAATGACTAATTTTCATGTCCTGAAATAGATTTTTTTATTGTTCATTTTCACAGTAAGGTGAACTCATACACAGTTATGGGTAATCATACCCAAAGAAAAATTAAACATCAGACATTCCTCCAGTTTGTGATGGATCACTGAGAGTCAGTTAAACCACCAGAGCAAAATCTGCAAAACCAATACCACACAGACCCAACACAGCTGTTTACCAAAACCATATTGCAACAATCATGTAATAACAATGAACAATACATATACATTGTTTTCAAGCTAAATCTGGAGAGTTTTAGTGTATTATATGTCTTTATCTGGATGTCAGGTGACATACTGCTAACCATTTCGTCAGTTCCATAAATATTTGGACAAATATCTTGTTATTTTAAAGTGTATTTGCATCCAGATTGGATGTATGGTATAGGAATTATGACCATTTTTTACAGGCCCTAAAGAAATCAGACAGTTGGCTGCTTAGCTGTTACATGGACAGTGGTCTGTTATCAAACGGACAAAATAACTAGAGTCGAATTGCATTTGGAACCTGTTACTGTTAACCTCAGCCAGTAAATCAAGTCATCATCAGGCTGGAACACCAAAAGAGACCCATCAGACAGAGAGAAAAATTCAGGTGTGGCCGAATCAACAGTTTGGTCTGTTCCTAAACATGAAAGAAAGCATTGGTCAATGTAAAACAACTATAAACAAGTTTGATGGATGACAGAAGAATTATTTCCCTGGTGTGAAAGAACCCCTTCAAAACACACATCAAGAAACCCACATCAAGAAAATCCATCAGGAAGTACACAAGATGTAAGAAACTGGTAACCCTCAAACTTATATGTCCACATTAAAGTTGGATAAAAAACCTACAAATCTACAAAATCCATATAGCTCTGGAACAACATGTTATGAACAGGTGAGACATCCATCAAAGAAGAGAGGAATTTGGAGAAGGGCAACCGTTCAATTTCCAAAGCACAGCATCTCTTCTAGTACTGTCATGGCATGGCAAGTGGAACTGGGTCCCTAGTGTTTGTTGATGATGTAACTGTTGACTTGCGTGTAAAACCAGCAGATTATGACCCAAAGCATATTTCAAACGCAACCCAAGACCTTTTAAGACAAAAAAGGTGGATAGGTGGGAAATGTGCCAAAAACCTCTTTACTGTTTTAGTAAGCAGGAACTGTATTTGGCACTGAGCTAATACCACTCAACCAATAAAGATTCTTCGACAGTGGCCCATTATACAGGGCAGCCCTGCCAGCTAGTGCAGCATGTTATACTGGTAAAAACTGACCTACATTCTTTTTCACTTCCAAAACTAACATCACCTATGCTAAGCTGGCTAGCTGAATAGCTTCTAAGTCACTTACACTTCAGCTAAGTGCCCTTAGGAATTTTCAGACACTTTGTAGGAAAAGCCAGGGATATATGGCCAGTTTCATCTAATGAGATCAGGAAATGATTTAATTCATGGGTTTATGCATGTTAAGACAAATGCCAGTTTTTCTATTCTCAGACCATCAGCTAAACAGTGACGTGCCATCTACTGGCTTGTGGTTACAGACTCTGCATTACAGCAATCATATCCCAAAACAAACAAATCCACCATAAGCATCAAAAATCTAATCTAATTTCCCTGTTTATTAGTAAAATAAATATGCAGTAATACACTGCTCAAAAAAATAAAGGGAACAATTTGAAAACACATCAGATCTCAATGGGAAAAAAAATCATGCAGAATATCTTTCCTCATATAGACTGGGTAATGTGTTAGGAATGAAAGGATGCCACATTGTTTGATGGAAATGAAAATGATCACCCTACAGAGGGTGGACTTCAAAGGCACCCTGAAAATCAAAGCGAAAAAATGATGTAGCAGGCTCGTCCATTTAACCCAAACTCCATTGCAGCAACTCAAAACGCACTCAGTAGTTTGTATGGCCCCTACACGCTTGTATGCAACGCGGGGGCATGCTCCTAATGAGACAAAGGATGGCGTCCTGGGGGATCTCCTCCTAGATCTGGACCAGGGCATCACTGAGCACCTGGACAGTCTGAAGTGCAACCTGGTGGCATCAGATGGACCGAAACATAATGTCCCGGAGGTGTTCTATTGGATTTAGGTCAGGCGAGCCGGTGGGCCAGTCAATGGTATCAATTCCTTCATTCTCCAAGAACTGCCTGCATACTCTCGCCACATGAGGGCGGGCATTGTTGTACACCAGGAGGAACCCCAGACCCACTGCACCAGCGTAGGGTCTGACAATGGGTCCAAGGATTTCATCCTGATACCTAATAGCAGTCAGGGTGCCGTTGACTAGCCTGTATCTTGTTCCTCCTTGCACAAAGGAGATACCGGTCCTGCTGAGGAGTTAACGACCTTCTACAGCCTTGTCCAGCTCTCCTAGAGTAACTGCCTGTCTCCTGGAATCTCCACCGTACTCTTAAGACTGTGCTGGGAGACACAGCAAACCTTGTGGCAATGGCACATATTGATGTACCATCCTTCAGTAGTTGGACTACCTGTGCAACCTCTGTAGGGTCCAGGTACCGCACCATGGTACTAGTAGTGATGCTGACCCAAGTCAACTGCAAAACTAGTGAAAAATCAGTGGGAAAAGATGAGGGGGGACAAAATGCCAATGACCTCGTCCTTTTAAACCATTCCTGTTTTGGGGGGTGTCTCATTGTTGCTCCTCTACTGCACCTGTCGTTAATTTCATTAACACCAAAGCAGCTGAAACTGATTAGCGGCCCTCCCTACTATATAACTGACCAGATCAATATCCCTGAAGTTGAACTGTGTTGATGCTGCACTCTGATTAAAAAGTGTTCCCTTTATTTTTTGAGCAGTGTATAAACAAAGCCATGTTCTTAGTCATGGAGGAGAACATTGAAAAATGCTTTAAATATCAAACTTGTTTAAACAAAATAGCAATTGATTTACATTGATATTTGATTTACATTGATATTACATTTGAACCTAAAAGTAAGAGGATATTAGAGTCTCTGTGTTTGTATATTTATTGGGTTTATTTTGTTTTGATGCAGGCGTATTCAGATTGCTCTCCAGTGTGGATCAGAACAGGTGTGGATGTGTTACTGTGGGTTATAGTAGAGTACGTGACATCATCAGCTACAGTCTGTAAAGAGAAACAGGAGACAATTATGTAACAACCACACATGTTTGACTTTCCAAAGAGTACAAACCTGGGACTGGGACTTCCTTCCAGTGCCTGTTTATACAGTTTCTTTTGTTCTGATAAAAGCAGCTGGATTAATGATCATATAACCTACCGTTCAATCGAGAGCATGCATGTGCATTACTGTATATACACATCTTTCTTCAGTGCAAATGCTACACATGCACATCATCTAACCATTGTTGGTGTTTGTGTATATCAGTGTGTGTGTGTGTATAAGTGTGTATACGTTCAGGAATTCTATATATTGGTGGTGGGTTTTGCCATTTGTTATCCTCTGAGAAGAGCTGTATTTCTGGAACATTTCACGCATTTACAACAGAGTCCTGGGAAAGGGTTCTCTTCAGCGGTATATAGCTCTAGGTTAAGGGTCAAATACCTTCAATCAATCAATCAATCAATCAATCAATCAATCAATGTTTAGTTGTATAGCGCTTTTTACAACCAATGTTGTCTCAAAGCAGCTTCACAGAAAATTGTTATAGGAAAGAAAAGAAAAAAAAAAACAAAAAAAAAACCACAAAGTTAATGTACAGACACTTGAGGGTGGGGGGTGGGGGAAACAGGGTCCAAGCCCCCCTTGAGCAAGCCAGAGGCAACAGTGGCGAGGAAAAACTCCCCTGAGTAAGGAAGAAATCTCGAGAGGAACCAGGCCCAAGGGAGGAACCCAACCTCCTCAGGTCAAACCCGGATGAGATGAGAAAGACAGAACTAACAGAAGAAGAACATCTATTAGATCCAGTCTGATTAGTCCAGGAGGACGTAACTGCAAGATGGAACCGACCTAAAGAGTATGATCAGAGCCAGACGCTGGTCAGTGTAAAGGTTATGGTCATACCGGTTGATAAAACAGGGCAGGAGACCCACAGAGGTGCTGGTGCTCAGGTGCCTCAAGCCGTTCTGGCTACCTTTAGGCTATTATTGGTTAGGAGAGTTGACCATCAACACCAACAACACCAACATACCAAGTTTTAAGACTACATACCTCGTGTATAATCTGTAAGGGGGAAAAAGTGTGTGTGCAGATTGTTTTCAGACCGAAGCTGAGACACAACTGTGACTTGAAATAAACAACTCAATCCCTTAATCTTGTCTGGCTCTCTCGTCAGTGCAAGGAAGAGAAGGATCAACTCCACCATCATACAAAATGGTGTAAGGTGGAATTTCCAAGCATTTTTGTTGATGTCTTCATAAAGTAGTTCAAAGGGGAATAAACATCACGTGTGATGAGTTTCTTTTTTTGGTGACCACGAGTTCAGTTTTGACTGTCAAAAAGACGTAATTCAGCAGAAAAAGGGTGCTGACCTGATTCTTCTGCTTCCTGTCCAGATGTCTTTCCGTGGTCACGTTCGGTTCACTTCTCCTTCCTAGGAGGAAAAATTACCTTAACGTAACCATAATGCTGTATTTACATGGGAGGTGTAGAGGATTGTTCAGATACAGAGTATTGGGCAGGATATTATTGTGAAGATATAATTATATCAAATAATAATAATAATAATAATAATAATAATAATAATTTGTCTTACAGTGATTTCGCCATAAAGTAGCTGTTAGTTTATTTATTGTTTAAAAAGAAAATAATGGAAAAGATTTGATAAATCAAACAGAAGTTACTAATAAAAACAAACTCAGATTGGTGTGTGTGTGTGTGTGTGTGTTGCACCTCTATATCTTCTGCAGGCGATTATCACAACTCCAAATAACAGAAGCAGCAAAGCCATGAGGATGCCAAGACCTGTATGAGAAGAACAAAGACAGATAAAGGTTAAGGAAGCAGAAAGAGGGCTCTTTCTCCCAGAGCTGATTTAAATGGACTGTGGTTTGACCTAGATGTAGACTGGATGTCTGATGGTTTGGTAGGGCAGATCCTGATGGAGAGACTGATGGAGTTATTGGTGGCCATGTAGTCGAAGCTTCGGCTGGAGTTTTTGAGGGGGCTGCTGGAGTTTCTCTCACTACAAAGATAAGTTACAACCAAACACAATAAGTCACTGCTTGCATCACAACACTTCATCTGTTACCATCTAACATTTCACTGTTCACTAGTGATGCGGACAGTTTTACAGGCACAACGTGGTTTACCTTCAACATAAAGTCTGATATATTTAAAATCATTCTGGACTGAACACCTGTAGACTCCACCATCCTCTTCATCCAGGTCTGATATGAGTAGAGAGAGGTTTCCTGAGTTCTTATTGGTCAGTCGTACCCTGTCTCTGTACTGTCCAGTTTGTGAAGAGTAGATTACTTCATAGGTGCTTGTTTTATGTTTTGCTGAACGGAACTCCCATTTAACAGTGTTTGGTTTGGTCTGTAGGTCAGTGCAGGAGCAGGGAAGGACTACAGATTCCCCTGAGAACCTCATCACCTCTTCTGTCTCTTCACTCTTCACCAGATCACAACCTGCAGAAATCAAAGAGTGATCAGTTTCAGAGTGATCAGCACTGCAGTAATCACTCCCCTTCACTGGGGATTTAAATTGATGTAATTATCTGAGATTATTACCTGAGATTATCTATATATTTATCTAAGATAATAAACAACACTTAAATAACTACACTGTGAAATGTCACGGCTGCTAGGTTAATGCCTCCCTTTCTTTTTTTGACAGGAAAGCATATTTAATCCCATTGACACAGCAGATTTTATGGTATATCTCACTGTATATGTGTACCGTTTACCTTTAACAAACAGCCTGAAGTCCCTGTATTCCTGAGTCACCTGACACCTGTAGTCCCCTTCATCTTCTTCTCTCAGGTCAGATATGAGCAGAGAGAGATTAGCAGGAGAGTCTTTATTAAACTGCTGAAGCCTGTTTCTGTACTGACCATCACTGAACACATCTCTCCACTCTCTCTCTCTTCTATAGATCTCCCAAGTAATGTGAGTCTGAGGTCTGGTCTGCAGGTCAGCGCAGGAGCAAGACAGCAGTGCTGAGCCGCCGGTGTGTCTTCTGATCGCCGTTCTCCTCCGTTCACCTGAGCGAGTGCAGCCTGTACAGACACACAAAGAACAGCTCACATCTTATTGAGTTAGTAACATGTCCAGAACTCTGAGTGAAGATCTGAAATAACTGCTCTCACCTGCAGTGAAGTCAAACACAGCAAGCAGG
This sequence comes from Prochilodus magdalenae, assembly GCA_024036415.1. Lineage (NCBI taxonomy): Eukaryota > Metazoa > Chordata > Actinopteri > Characiformes > Prochilodontidae > Prochilodus > Prochilodus magdalenae. The sequence continues at coordinate 222,160 of JAMWET010006025.1, forward strand.
AGAAACAAACACTCCATCATCTCCCACTCTTCTACACACTTGTTACCATGCAGCATGTGTGTCTCTCTGTCATATTCTCTCTGATTCTTAAGAAACCACCAGTCACTACGTCATTTCTCTTTTTTCAGAATCTTTCAGTTCCTCTGTTCATCACTAACATGCTGCGCTCTGATTCATTCAGCACTTTAGTCTGAGATGAGTAGAATACAAGAAGAGCAGAAGGTTTAGTAATAGGCAGAGAAATAAATGATCTCAGTACTACAGCTGTTAATAATGATACTGATAAAGGACTAAAAGCAGATGAAGGGCTGTTGGGTGGATCAGCTCTAAGCTCTGTAGTAGACAAGGAAGCTTTAGCGCCAGGGTTCTGCCAGGAAGACTCCAATGTTACATCACTGCTTCATTCATTACTCTGGACAATCGCAGCCTGCCACCTGTCTTTAAATGGATTCAACTTACACTCATGTTTTGCTGCTTTCCAGTGCCAACATTTTTACGTCCCCCTCCTTCCTTCCTCCTACCCACTGCCAGGTTGGTCCCTGTCCTGTTGGCCAGGCAGTAGGCTCCATCCTGCCGTACATATCTGGCAGGATATGCAAGGGTCTAAACGGTTCAAGACCTGGGCCCAGGATGGGACCAGGACAGGAATTGTCATCCTTCAGATTGTACATCGTTTCCCATCACTTTTGCCTTTTGTGTTTTTCTTACAGAACTAAAGTAATATAACCAGAACTAGCTGCTTTTGAAGTAGTCAGAACAGAGAGGTCCGTCTATGCTGCAGCTCTTTCAGAACAGCTTGTTTAAATGAGTTCAGTGATTATTCAGGAACATCATCACACTAGCATCACACTATCAGCCGGAATCAAACCATCTTAAGCTTCACAGTCCATATCTGAGTGCTTGCAAACGTTTAATGATGAATGAGTGAGTACACAAACACTTGGAGCCAAGCCTTACCAAAGTGACACCCTGGGAAAGATATTGGCTGGTGCCTCTCGGATGGCGAAACCAAGGTAATAACAGTAGCTAAGCCACATTATAGCCTATCACCCCTATAAACCCCCTATATAACCGCTAACAGGAGTATATCATTCATACACAAAGCACGTATTCAGTCAGAACTCTCACATGATGCTGCTGTTTACTGCACATATCAAATGCAGCTATCGACTGCAACAGATTGGGACCAGGTGGGAATAACGGTCGCTAACAGTAAAAGCTATAGGCTGAATGGGCGGCACTAGACTAGGCTGAGTTAGTGAGTGAGCGACAGGGAGAGAGAAAGATCCATCATATTACATCAGTGATGACATCATATAGAAGTAGCAGAGGAGCAGAGTGTCTCCTTCTAAACAAGCGCTTCTCTTCAACAGGTGATGCTCAGTAAGTCTCTTCCTGCTTATCTCCTGCACTCATTTCAAACGATGTACATGAATAAGAAAGTATTCTGTTTGATTAGTCACATCTTTTATCTGTAAACAAATTTTAACTGGTCTTAAATGCTCACTGAGAGTTGTGTGTGTTTATTAGGACTGTTTAGTGTGTCTTTATTTACCTCTATTTCTATTTATTAAATTATGTTTTATTATTGTGGAGGTTAAAATTTTTTTATCATTTTTGTTGGGCTTTTTGAACTGTTTACAGTATTAACTCATCACAGCAGGAAGAGGCTAATCTCTGCAGGGAAAACACAGTGACGGCATGAGTGAAACACTGAATCAGCCATGTCATTGACTTTTGAGTACAAATGTGCTGTATTAAAACTCACTTATTTACCCTTTATTTATTTAATAGAATAACCATAGTTTATAACACACAGATTAACACATATTTTCTGTGAAAATGTTCTCAGCAAAGTACATTCACCTCTCCAAAGATATCATGTCCCAAAATTCCTGCAAAGGAAACTGGGAACAAAACCAAAACATAGATATTGTCCCCAGAATGTGGGGGGAGGTGGTGTGGTCAAGGCAAAAACCAAAAAAATCCAAGACACTTAAGCAAAGTGAAGGAAGAGGTGTCACAACTTCTGCTGGTCGTCTGGCATCCTCCAAAATGGCAGCCGGAATTTTTCGGGTGCCCTCCATGACACCAGGTGGCACTGATGACACGGCTGGCTGCTCCAGAACACCCTCCATCATACCTGGCAGCACTGTCATCAGCTCTGGGATGCCCTCCTGGGCAACAGACTGCACTGTCTGGCAGTGCAGCACCTCCGGGAAACCAGGCAGCACCATCGAGCAGGGTTTCTGCTTTGGGGTGCCTTCTGGGACACCAGACTGCGCTGTCTGGCAGTGCAGCGGCTCCAGTGCAGAGAGGGCCAATTGATAAGGGCATAGTCCCTGACCTTCGGATGGCTCACATCTATCATGATCAGTGGGGAGCACATGCCCACCGCCATTCAGCTGGCAGGAATAGCACTGACTCCACCTTACCCATGCCACACTAAAATGCACAGGAACTGTTTTGGATAAGGAGTTATGCACTACGCATTCTCCAATGAGTGTTCTCCTCAAAGTACTTTCAACTTTCCAAAGACATCATGTCCCAATATTTCTGCAAAAAATTTCTGCCTGTACTGTATTCAGAGATTAAGTCGTATGTGAAGGTTAAATAAACCTATTCAGTTTTTAACACATGTTCATCTTTGGAATAAAAGTTTGATGTAGAATGTAAACCTTAAAAAACATATTGTTGAATATACAAATACAGACCATGTATAAAAAGAAATGTCCAACATTTTCACAGAACAGCATACTCGCATATATTCACCTATTTAGTCTATAGCAGTTTAGCACCACCTAAATTAGTTTTAACAAGGAGATCATTGAGCATGCATTAATTCTTTCTTCAGGAGAAAATCAGCAAGCGCATGTTGTTTTATTAAACACACAAACACCAAACACACACAGAGAGAGAGAGAGAGAGAGAGAGAGAGAGAGAGAGAGAGAGAAAGAGAGAGAGAAAGAGAGAGAGAGAGAGAGAGAGAGAGAGAGAGAGAGAGAGAGAGAGAGAGAGAGAGAGGCAAACTCAACATCAATGATCTCTTTTCCACTGTAGTGCTGATCAGTTCTGAACATGGAAGGTATCACGGTTGACTAACCACTCTATTTGCTGACTGGTCCTATGTTTTGACATCACATCCTGCTGCAGCATTTTAAACGCAATTATATAACTTCAGTTTGGTCACACGGATACCAAATAAATAAAGGCATTTCACATTTTTAATCCATCACTCTGTAAATCTTAAATCTGACACCAGTTCCTTAATGCTGCTTAGCCAGGAGAGAGCAGCTGGTTAGCATTAGCTCAGCTAGCATGCTGCCAGCTCCGCTCACCACAGAATAGGATAGGCTCTAAGTAACGGAAGCTATAACGGGTCGATAATGGCTCATCACTTAGGAAATTAAGTTGAATCGCGCGCTTCGGCGGATGGCGATGGCTTCGGGCGGGACAATAATTAAAGTTTTGGAAAGTAAACACCAGGTGGCAGTGTTCCGCAATGTCATCAAAACTTCATTTCGCGGGCCGGATTGACAGTTTTACCGGGCCGTATGTTGTGCACCCCTGCTCTAGAAAGTTCTCTGTGGCCAACGGAGAAATATACAGTCCTGCATACTAACCCCCGTCGCCCGAGCAGCCCGCCCGCGCCGCTGCAGAGGGAGAGGGGCACTAACAGAGACAGAGCTTTCAGCCCAGTGAGGTTCAGTCACAAACTGAGGTGGGATTTTATTTTGGCAAGTCTTGAAGACATCGCGTGTGACATTTTACACGCGATGTCTTCAAGACTTGCCAAAAGTAACCATCAGTGATGTTCAGCACATCATTCAGGCTTCGTCGACAGCACCCAGGAGTAAGCGTGAGAAGGGCTTCAAGATGTACGTCTCCAGTTACATCGATAATTACGAAGGTAAGTTAACTTGGCTTATTAGCTTAGTAGCTAGCGCGCGCCCATAGGTAAACATTTACAGAGGATTCGTTCGCTGATATCTAACTTTGCTATCTAACCGTTGGATAATTTCACAGTTTGACTAATGTGACCCAGTTTTTAGTGTGTTGATGATAACATGACATTGTTATCATCTTGGAAATGCTTGTATGATGCAAATCTAAGAATGAGATGATAACCACTTTAGACCAAATATTATTGTGGTTAACTGTACATTGCTGAGACTGACACACAAAAACCATGGCCCAACCTTGTGTAAAAACGAATGTCTTTGTCTGATCCTGCAAGCCGTTGCAGCCCAAAACTGGACTGCAGTTGTGAAGCTTCAAGCTGGTGTTGTAGCTCATTTTGGAGCACTGCTGTCTGTGCTAGATGTGCGTAGTTGTTTGGTTTATGGTGGCTAGATGCAGTCTCTGTCTTTTGTGTTTTTAGAAGCAGATAATTTACTGAAATGAGATGTGATGTCTGTGTTTATTTTTTTTGTTGTAAAATGCTCTCTGAAAAAAGCCACATGCCAGATTTAATTGGTCAGGTTGGTTTCTGCCTATTACCAAAATGAGAAACAAGCTTTGTGTACTATTGCATATTATTGTTTCATTCGCAATAAAGCCATCAGTGAGGAATCTTCACTGCCGTTTGCTGTGTTTTTATTCCCTCTTCAGGGTGGCAACATATTTTGGAGGCACCACTGGGATCACAGTTGTTCAGATGCCGGCTGTGTACCACCAGACAGATGACTTCTGAGTCAGCTAATCCCCTACCAAAAAGCCCAGGACAGCTTCAGTGAGGAAGGTGTCACTGTGTGGAGGAAAACAGAAAGCTGATGGTTGAGTACATGACTTAAGGCCAGTCAGAGACCAGTCAAAGACCATTCAGTCAAGTTTAGCCCTGATCTGATAACCATCCCACTGTTCTACCAAAATGTCAGCAGTTTTAGAGACATTACAGGAGGAGATAGCAGAAGAGTTACGTGCTCTGACAAAAGACTATTATTATTACCTAAAAATATCAGGATATCAAAGGTCTGATGTAATAGGAAAGTCCCATATTTTGCTGATTACTCACATATTGAAGCACCCTGAAAGGGAGAGTATTGAAGAATTGGAAGATGGAGTTATGTCTGAACTACTGGCATTGAAGGATAAGATTTCTGAGCTTACTGCTGGTGTTGAGGAGGAAATAGCAGGGCAAAGTGCAATGAGGGATAAATTACAAAGAGAACTGGATGAACTACAGACGATCATGAGGCAGAAATTCAGCAGTTGTCTCCTTCAGGGACTGTAAAAAAAAAATTTGAAAAATTCACCACAAGCTGAGACTATAGCTTTCAAAGTTCAAATCCGACCGCAGCTGCCTAGTCCCATCTGTTGTAAAGACTTTAAGATAGCTGGACAGGTAGGTGAGCCAGGATAAAAGTATAAATTGACCTTTACCAGTTTAGCCCATCAAATCGAGAACGGTCTGAACATAGGTTATCCAGAAACAGAGATAATTTGTTCTGTAATTAAGTCCATTCTCTCTGGTTCACAACTACGTAGCCACTTGGAAGGTAAACCCAATCTCCTCCCTCCCAGTGCTTCTGAGCATACTCCACTCCCATTTTCAAGAACAGAGTGCAACAGAGCTATATAAACAGCTTACCTCTGAAGCACAGCAAAGAGACCCCTCAGAGCTTTTTGATGCGTGTCCTGGACCTGCATCCCAAGAGTCAAAGTCAGGCCTGAGGTACGACCCAGTTCTAGTCCAATGTATGTTCTTACATATCTCACTTACAGGTCTTCAGAGTGATAACATTAAAACTGACATGCAGCCACTTTTAGTGAACACTGCAACCAAGAGATGAAGGGATATCTCCATTATTTAATCACCCAGGGCTGGATTAGTCAAACTCTTCCTCACCTGTAGTATGTGTTAAAAAAAAAATATCGCACTTTACGCTTATGTTTCGACTTCAGGGAACTGATCATGAAGACCGATCGAGACCAAACTCAAGCCCAGCAAGTGTGACTTATTTACGTCTGAAATATGCTATCTGGGAAGAATTGTTTCAGCAGAAGATTTTAGACCACAGAATGTTGGTCAGCTCAGAAAAGTACTTGGTCTGCTGACGTACTATCAGCAATACAGCAAGGATTTCTCCAGAGTAGCAAGTCTCCTCTGTGACTTAAGGCAGACACTGAGAAGGCACCCAGCATCTCCGACAAAAGTAGAAATTTGGTTACATTTAGGTCCCCTATATAATAATATATAATATAATAATAAAAATTATATTCATAAAACTTTATTAAAGTAATCAGGTGGGTCTTGGAGTGGAAGAGAATCCCTGGTGTAGTCTATATTTGTACAGAACTAAGTGACAGCTTTCTTAACTGAAATGAACGATTTACAGTTTCCTAAAGTTTATACTGAATTCTTACAAACTCATGTAAATAGAGTTTTGCCAAAGATCTGTAGTTTCTGTCTCTGAGCAAAAAACTAGAGAAATAGAAATCTATTTTAGATTGTAAACTAATGATAAAGTCAAAGGGAAATATCTGCAGGGCTAAGTGCATTCTCTTCCTGCTGTTGCCCGGCATATTAACTAACTAACTTTATTTATCTAATTAGTAAAAACACCATTTTCAGTGTTTTTGGACATTCAAACACTTACACAATCTAAACTGGGGTGTGTTTAAAGTGACCATCCTAGAGTTACTGAAGTGCAGGTATATAAAGACATGATTCCCCCTGCTCTGTTCTACGACAAGGCATATTCCCCCTGCTCTGTGCAGAAATGACTGTGCCTACACACTATAAAACTGCTTTTTAGTTTTTATTTTTATAGTTTGATGTTATGGTTAAAGGGGAATTCTGAAGGTTCTACATAATTCAGTGACTGAGATGTAAACAAAGTCATTCAGAGTGGTTTGGGGTGAAATAGCTCACTGTAGAGAAACTTACTGACTCAGATTATTTTAAAGTGATGGTGAAGGAACGGGCACAATGTCTACAATGCAAATACAAATTTCACTCACTACCAGAAATGAATGATGGTAAATATTAGAAATCTAAAATAATCTTTAAGGACTGTTTAGCCTTACAACATCATGCATATACTGGTACTTATTAACTTTAGTTTTATCTTATTCTTCTTCTGTTTTCCATAAAAACTTCTCAAAAAGCAATGTCTCAGGAATAAGTCAGCATATTCATGACCATTACTTGTGAGGAAGTTTTTACAGTTAGTCTTCAGACGTCTGATTCTCATCACTACCACTGTGTGTAATTCTGACTTGGTAAATTTCTCTACAATGAATCATTCCACACCAAACCTCTAGGAATGACCTCGCGTACGTCGTAACCACTGAATTACACTGAAACTGGAATTCCTCTTTAAATCTGCAGCTGGTAAGATTAAGGCGATGTTTTGCCTTATTTTCGAAAGATCTTAGTGAAAGCTGCAGCAACCCTGGAGAAGAAGCTCTTTCTCTTGGGGAAGGGGACGGCCGTTGATGTAGGGGCCTCAGTGTTTGATGGTTCTTCTAGAAGAGGAGAGAGAAGACACAGTTTAAAACACTACACAAGGGAAAGATTTTAAAGAAAAACTATTGCTGTGTTAAATACTATATAATATTGGCTAGAGAGATGAATGTTAAAATAGTTACCAGTTGGTACAGGTTGTGTCGGTGTCATGGCTTGTGTGGTAGGAGCTGGTTCTACTCTGTTCTTCTGTTTTATATTAAAAAGAGAAAATATGCACGTCAGTAATCCAGAAGGATCAGCACTGTAACGTTACTCTTATTGAAGCTGCAGGGATATGAAACCATTTTGTGCAGAAAGAAAATATAAAAATATAACAAAATGACCAAATATATAGGATATTGTATCAGTTCTTGTCTTCAACATTGTTTAGAAGAGAATTTAAAAAGTACCTTAAATCTCAGGAGCTTTGGCAGTTTGAACTTGGGACTCCTGACTGGAAACACTCTTCGCCTCTTGGACTGATCTGATCTTGCCTTACAGAACTTTGACAGATGCTGTGAGGTTAAGTTCAGACCTTCCTTCAAAGCCCGCAGAAATAGATAGTACAGCATGGTGGATGGCTTTCTTGCAAGCCGCTGTAGAACTTCTGTTATGCTGTCAGTGATGGTTTTAAGTATGTCACTTGAGGCTGACAGAAGTTTGGCATTCAGCTGAGCGTCATCTTGGGCATTCAAGGCTCCATTTGCTCTCATAAACAAATCTGCCACAAGAATGTCCTTCACTTTGTCCTGGATGGAGTTTAGGACTTTGTCAGATACAATCTCCACCTGCGTGGAGTACAGTGAAGGATCAACAGAAGGATCCACCAACTCAAAGTCCTCCTCCAAGGTGCTCATTAGTTCGGTGACTAGAGCACTCACAAGTCCTGAGGCTGCAGCTAACATGCTGTTTTCCAGCTCGGACTCAAAAACGGGAGGTTCCAGACTTGTCTGCTGGCTTTTGTCTCCTTCTGTTGTTGTAGCAGTTTCTGAGGTCTCGTCGTTGATGATTTTGTAGACCATCTTGGACGCCTCAGAAAGAAAGTCTGGAGCAAAGAGCCTCTCAGCAAACTTGGCCTTCTTGTCCACTAGATGTTCTTCTGTGGCAAGATCAGCTTGCTCCTGAGGGGAAGGCAGGTCTTTTACTACACTGCAGTCAGATGGACTGCTCAACTGCCTCGGTGTGGCTGACCAAGGGAAAACCTTGGTCTTGACCTGGTCAGCCACATCCCGGAGGAAGCTGCTCAGGGATGTATCCATACAGTCCACTGATGTTCCCTCGGAGCTGATGCTCAGCATTGCCTGAAAAATAGCTTCCACCACCTTGATTGATAGTGGAGGCACCACTACTTTCAGGTCGCGGTGTATGTCGACGGGAGAGCCGCGAGATGCTCTCAACCAACCACACACACTGCAGATGTCCAAAAAATCCTGCAGCCTCTTCATAGTTGACAGCAAAAGCTTTTTGGCAATTTCCATGATTCCAGTCTGTACAGAATCATCCCAAACCTCTGCATAAAAATTCATCTCCGAAAGAGCAGAGTTCATCTAGAGAAACAAGAACACTTGGTCATGAAGGGTAAACATGATTCATCAGTACTACATTTATACACTTATAATCATAGTTCCTTATGGTAAAGCTGCTTCTGAGGCATTCTGTTATTATATATTAGCATGATTTAGTCATTTGTATGTTAGTCTGCTTCACATCTTATCCAGTTCTCATAAACATATAAGCCTTAACTAAAATGAACTCAGTAATTAAGTAAGGACATATGAGATTTACATAAATCAGTTTCTCACCTCCTTCAACACGTCGTCATAAACACTGGAGACGAGGCTAAAGGTTGTTTTTAGGTTTACAACTTCCCTCATCTCTTGCGGCAGCATTAACCTCACAGAGCTGATGACCGTATTGTGGATCTTATAGAAATTGGTGCCTTTTGTGAGGTTAAATATGGACTCGAGAAGCTTTCTAACCGGTGGAGCTTCTTTGCAGGTCTCCATAGACAAGCGCCTCAGTCCATTCTGCAGCTTGACAATTTGATCATCCATTCCACTAAGGCTCCCAGATATACTTTTAGATATTCTGAGAAAGAAAATGATGGTTTCCTCAGTGTCCGTCTCTTCCAACTCCTCCTCAGTTGCTTTGTCCCAGTCAAGGCTTTTCTCCAGGACATTCATAAAGTCTATTAAGGTCATCTATATTAGGGTTTGCGAAGGGAATAAAAAGAACAGCAGAAAAACAAAATAATGAATAAGTGGAATGCAAATTTTACAGGAAAAATACAAAATCAAATTGATGTTACAATGAATCTATTAAAACTGTAATAGTACTGATAACAGCTCTAATCAGGTCATTCTAAATTTCATTTTCATATATAAGCTGTTCTTCCACATGATATTCTTTAGTGGTAAAGCAAACTTGAAAAGAATCTCAACAGTGTTACTCACCCTGCTTGGCAAGATGTCCTTGTGGTCACTTAGTGCCCAACAGGGAGGGACACGTAGCTTCTTCCTCGTCATGACTGATCTGAAAATCAGTAGTCAAACCGTTCCTGCCTAAAAATATTAAAACACATGAGTAAATGCAGAACAAAATAAAACCATTATTACACTTATATAAGGAAAAAAAACATTCAGCTATTTATTTAAAATAAGGTGAATTCGAAACTGGAATAAGTAATTAAATAAAAGTTCCCAAATAAATAAAAGATAAAAAGAACTTACAGTTCCGGGGTTCTTTTCCAGCGGTTCCTTTTCAGGGGGTTCTTTAAAGATCACTGCACGTTCAGCAGCGCTCTCTGTCAACACGTTTATGGCCAAAACCAATGTGACAGCTGCCTTTATAAACTTTGAAGTGTAAGAAGTGTGACGTCATCGTCGATATAGAACGGATGCTTTTCTGTGGCACCGCTTGTGACGTCACCCCATCGTTCGTCCCCGGTCCGAGTAGGTCCGCACACGCAACCCGTTCTGTGGGCCAGGCGTATGCATCTTTAGATAGCGTCGTACTAGCAGGTTAGCTAGAACAGTTTGAAGCTGAAACCACTCTATAAGCAGCCTCATTCCGGTCCGGCTGCTGATCCATTGTTAATACAGTACGACCACAGCGATAACAGACTTACAACATGAGTAGTATGATATGCTCAGTTAGAGGATGTCACAGTAACTGGAAGAAGAGGAGTTTCCTCTTTAACATCACTGTTACCAACACAACAAAAATGATCAGAGTGTTGTGGGGCACTATATAACTCTTATCCACCGCCTTGCAAATGTAGCGGTTGTGGGTATTTCTTGATGTTTTTTATTTTATATATGTTTTTCTGGACAGTTTTACAATGATGTTTTAAGTATAAAGTGATCTGAGAAGCAGACTTTTATTTTGAAACCGCGCGTGTTCTGAATATCGGCGCGAGTCTGCCTCTCTCCTCAGTTCGAAGTTAAACTTTCTGAAGAGTGCTAGGTATTTTCAGGGCTCCCCATGAAACACTGTTATAAAGTTTTTAATGCACTGAATAAGTTGGTTAATATGTATTTTAGCATTGAGAATGGGATATTAGTTGTTTTGTGCGTAGTGCTTGGAGTAGCGAGTGTTTTTATTCCGTGCAGCAGATTGGATGAGTTAATGGAGGTGCAGCTAGCAGTACAGCTAAAATGCTGTGCTTTTCTTCTCACAGCTGCTTGTGTGTGAGAAAAGGACAGAGAATTCACTCCATTCTGTATTTTTGCTACTCTCATTCCATGCACAGGTACTGACACAGTTCATTGGTTATTTGTAATAGTTGCACTGTTTATTTCTGCTAAGATGTAATTTTTTTCTTGAAATGTAAAAGTTCTGGAAAGAAATATGTCATTTGGAAGTCCCTCTTGAGCGAATGGAGCAATGTATTTTGCAGGATTTAATTTTATAGCTCAGAATATATTCATGAAATGTTTATTTTTTAAAACACAGTATTTAATATTTGTAATACAAGAATTTATAATCTCTGTTATATGGTTTGTAAATTTAATGGAGAAAAAAAACATTTCTATGCAGTACTCAGTTCGCGGTAAAACACTTTGAGGCGAGCTGCTTGTGTGTGAGAAAAGGACAGAATTCACTCCATGCTGTATTTTTGCTACTCTCATTCCATGCACAGAGAAGGGGAGAATAAACTTCCAGTTGTACGGCAGAGCGTGTCCAGTCTTTCCATCTTTCACAGCTACACAACGCAGAGGGTCTTGAGGCTCAAGGGGCGTGGTCAAATCCACTTGGGCAGAGAGACACGCACACACAAGCCGGCTACACAATAAAGAGGGCCTGCGTCTGCGCCTGAAAGAGCTCAATTTAAAACAATTACCCAAACGTCCGTACGTCTGCTCCTACCATTTTGTGGAGGGGAAGTCGACACCAGAACATCCTTACCCAGAGAGATGGACGCGGACACGTCGGGTGCTTGCGAGGCTGTCCGGGAAGACGTTAAGCTGTTAAGAGTTAGCTGAAGTTAAATAGCTTGTGGGAACGTTGTGTTAGCATAGCTACTTTATGATCAGTGTCCACAGCTGTAGCCTTCTCCAGACTGTACGTATGTTATTCACTTTGGACTTTTAAAGAGTGAATTGCTGAACATTAAGGGTTTGTGTTAAGTTCTAACTTATTATCTAATGACCTACACAGTGCACACTACACACAGAGGCGGACATTTGAGACTGAGCCTGTATTGCGCCCCCATAACTCTGTTTTCACTTGTTATAAAAGAGTAGGACGGCTCACCAGCCGAACAGAAAAGAGTGCAAATACACACGTAATTACTACTGGAGATTATGGGCGTTTTGTTACAGCTCAACTACAGTTTGAAACGATCGGAAAATGTTTGATGTATGCGGAACCAGAGACGTCATACAGGTGCTGGTCATAAAATTAGAATATCATGAAAAAGTTTATTTATTTCAGTAATTTCATTTAAAAAGTGAAACTTGTATAAGTGTTTATTTCTTTTAATTTTGATTATTATAACTGACAACTAATGAAAACGCCAAATTCAGTATCTCAGAAAATTAGAATATCACTTAAGACCAATACAAAAATGGTATTTTTAGAAATGTTGGCCAACTGAAAAGTATGAACATGTACAGCACTCAATACTGAGTTGGGGCTCGTTTTGCCTGGATTACTGCAGAAATGCGGCATGGCATGGAATCGATCAGTCTGTGGCACTGCTCAGGTGTTATGAGAGCCCAGGTTGCTCTGATAGTGGCCTTCAGCTCTTCTGCATTGTTGGGTCTGGCGTATCGCATCTTACTCTTCACAATACCCCATAGATTTTCTATGGGGTTAAAGTCAGGAGAGTTTGCCAGCCAATTAAGAACAGGGATACCATGGTCCTTAAACCAGGTACTGGTAGCTTTGGCACTGTGTGCAGGTGCCAAGTCCTGTTGGAAAATGAAATCTGCATCTCCATAAAGTTGGTCAGCAGCAGGAAGTATGACGTGCTCTAAAATATCCTGGTAGGCGACTGCGTTGACCTTGGACCTCAGAAAACACAGTGGACCAACACCAGCAGATGACATGGCATCCCAAACCATCACTGACTGTGGAAACTTTACACTGGACCTCAAGCAACGTGCATTCTGTGCCTCTCCTCTCTTCCTCCAGACTCTGGGACCTTGATTTCCAAAGGAAATGCAAAATTTACTTTCATCAGAGAACAGAACTTTGGACCACTCAGCAGCAGTCCAGTCCTTTTTGTCTTTAGCCCAGACGAGACGCTTCTGACGCTGTCTCTTGTTCGAGAGTGGCTTGACACAAGGAATGCGACAGCTGAAACCCATGTTGCATACGTCTGTGCGTGGTGGTTCTTGAAGCACTGACTTCAGCTGCAGTCCACGCTTTGTGAATCTCCCCCACATTTTTGAATGGGTTTTGTTTCACAATCTTCTCCAGGGTGCGGTTATCCCCTATTGCTTGTACACTTTTTTCTACCACATCTTTTCCTTCCCTTCGCCTCTCTATTAATGTGCTTGGACACAGAGTTGGACACACACTCGTCTTTTGGACAACTGTCAAGTCAGCAGTCTTCCCCATGATTGTGTAGCCTACAGAACTAGACTTAGAGACCATTTAAAGGCCTTTGCAGGTGTTTTGAGTTAATTAGCTTTGAGTTCATTAGTGTGTGGCACCAGGTGTCTTCAATATGGAACCTTTTCACAATATTCTAATTTTCTGAGATACTGAATTTGGCGTTTTCATTAGTTGTCAGTTATAATCATCAAAGAAATAAACACTTGAAATATATCTATCTGTGTGTAATGAATGAATATAATATACACGTTTCACTTTTTGAAAGGAATTACTGAAATAAATAAACTTTTTCATGATATTCTAATTTTATGACCAGCACCTGTAAATGAGGAGACAGGTCATATGAATGTTTGAATGTTTATTAGTATTATCCACCAGACAGCACCAAAGCTTTAAAATCAAATCCCCACTGATCCACTCTGCAACTGCAATACAAGAGATGTCTCAGTCACAGGACAGTATGCACGTTTTATGTATCTATATGCACCACCACGCAGCACCGTCGAGCATGGAGGCAGCTCCATTGCAGAGTCGCCAGTTGATAAGGTCATGGTGCCCCGACTTCTGATTGCGCACACCCATGTGTGATCAGTGGGGAGCACGTGCCCACTTCTGGTGGGAATGGCAGTGACACCACCTCACCCCTGCCACAATATGTAAATGCACAGGATAAGGAGTTATACACTAAGCATACTCCCTCAAGGACTCCGAGATGTGAAAGACAGTTACGGACAAAGATTTAGAAAGTGAGTGTTCTCCTGAAAGTACGTTCAACTTTTCAAAGACATCATGTCCTAATATTTAATATAAGTAAATAGAGTTTTGCCAAAGATCTGTAGTTTCTGTCTCTGAGCAAAAAAACCCACACCACTATTTTAGATTTTAAACTAATGATAAAGTCAAAGGGAAATATCTGCAGTGCTAAGTGTATTCTCTTCCTGCTGTTGCCCGGGATATCAACTAACTAACTTTATTTATCTAATTAGGAAACACCGTTTTCAGTGTTTTTAGACATTCAAACACTTTCACAATCTAAACCGGGGTGTTTTTAAAATGACCATCCTAGAGTAACTGAAGTGCAGGTATATAAAGACATGATTCCCCCTGCTCTGTGCAGAAATGACTGTGCCTACACACTATAAAACTGCTTTTTAGTTTTTATTTTTATAGTTTGATGTTATGGTTAAAGGGGAATTCCGAAGGTTCTACATAATTCAGTGACTGAGATGTAAACAAAGTCATTCAGAGTGGTTTGGGGTGAAATAGCTCACTGTAGAGAAACTTACTGACTCAGATTATTTTAAAGTGATGGTGAAGGAACGGGCACAATGTCTACAATGCAAATACAAATTTCACTCACTACCAGAAATTAATGATGGTAAATATTAGAAATCTAAAATAATCTTTAAGGACTGTTTAGCCTTACAACATCATGCATATACTGGTACTTATTAACTTTAGTTTTATCTTTTTCTTCTTCTGTTTTCCATAAAAACTTCTCAAAAAGCAATGTCTCAGGAATAAGTCAGCATATTCATGACCATTACAGGAAGTTTTTACAGTTAGTCTTCAGACGTCTGGTTCTCATCACTACCACTGTGTGTAATTCTGACTTGGTAAATTTCTCTACAATGAATCATTCCACACCAAACCTCTAGGAATGACCTCGCGTACGTCGTAACCACTGAATTACACTGAAACTGGAATTCCTCTTTAAATCTGCAGCTGGTAAGATTAAGGCGATGTTTTGCCTTATTTTCGAAAGATCTTAGTGAAAGCTGCAGCAACCCTGGAGAAGAAGCTCTTTTTCTTGGGGAAGGGGACGGCCGTCGATGTAGGGGCCTCAGTGTTTGATGATTCTTCTAGAAGAGGAGAGAGAAGATACAGTTTAAAACACTACACAAGGGAAAGATTTTAAAGAAAAACTATTGCTGTGTTAAATACTATATAATATTGGCTAGAGAGATGAATGTTAAAATAGTTACCAGTTGGTACAGGTTGTGTCAGTGTCATGGCTTGCGTGGTAGGAGCTGGTTCTACTCTGTTCTTCTGTTTTATATTAAAAAGAGAAAATATGCATGTCAGTAATCCAGAAGGATCAGCACTGTAACAATACTCTTATTGAAGCTGCAGGGATATGAAACCATTTTGTGCAGAAAGAAAATATAAAAATATAACAAAATGACCAAATATATAGGATATTGTATCAGTTCTTGTCTTCAACATTGTTTAGAAGAGAATTTAAAAAGTACCTTAAATCTCAGGAGCTTTGGCAGTTTGAACTTGGGACTCCTGACTGGAAACACTCTTCGCCTCTTGGACTGATCTGATCTTGCCTTACAGAACTTTGACAGATGCTGTGAGGTTAAGTTCAGACCTTCCTTCAAAGCACGCAGAAATAGATAGTACAGCATGGTGGATGGCTTTCTTGCAAGCCGCTGTAGAACTTCTGTTATGCTGTCAGTGATGGTTTTAAGTATGTCACTTGAGGCTGACAGAAGTTTGGCATTCAGCTGAGCGTCATCTTGGGCATTCAAGGCTCCATTTGCTCTCATAAACAAATCTGCCACAAGAATGTCCTTCACTTTGTCCTGGATGGAGTTTAGGACTTTGTCAGATACAATCTCCACCTGCGTGGAGTACAGTGAAGGATCAACAGAAGGATCCACCAACTCAAAGTCCTCCTCCAAGGTGCTCATTAGTTCGGTGACTAGAGCACTCACAAGTCCTGAGGCTGCAGCTAACATGCTGTTTTCCAGCTCGGACTCAAAAACGGGAGGTTCCAGACTTGTCTGCTGGCTTTTGTCTCCTTCTGTTGTTGTAGCAGTTTCTGAGGTCTCGTCGTTGATGATTTTGTAGACCATCTTGGACGCCTCAGAAAGAAAGTCTGGAGCAAAGAGCCTCTCAGCAAACTTGGCCTTCTTGTCCACTAGATGTTCTTCTGTGGCAAGATCAGCTTGCTCCTGAGGGGAAGGCAGGTCTTTTACTACACTGCAGTCAGATGGACTGCTCAACTGCCTCGGTGTGGCTGACCAAGGGAAAACCTTGGTCTTGACCTGGTCAGCCACATCCCGGAGGAAGCTGCTCAGGGATGTATCCATACAGTCCACTGATGTTCCCTCGGAGCTGATGCTCAGCATTGCCTGAAAAATAGCTTCCACCACCTTGATTGATAGTGGAGGCACCACTACTTTCAGGTCGCGGTGTATGTCGACGGGAGAGCCGCGAGATGCTCTCAACCAACCACACACACTGCAGATGTCCAAAAAATCCTGCAGCCTCTTCATAGTTGACAGCAAAAGCTTTTTGGCAATTTCCATGATTCCAGTCTGTACAGAATCATCCCAAACCTCTGCATAAAAATTCATCTCCGAAAGAGCAGAGTTCATCTAGAGAAACAAGAACACTTGGTCATGAAGGATAAACATGATTCATCAGTACTACATTTATACACTTATAATCATAGTTCCTTATAGTAAAGCTGCTTCTGAGGCATTCTGTTATTATATATTAGCATGATTTAGTCATTTGTATGTTAGTCTGCTTCACATCTTATCCAGTTCTCATAAACATATAAGCCTTAACTAAAATGAACTCAGTAATTAAGTAAGGACATATGAGATTTACATAAATCAGTTTCTCACCTCCTTCAACACGTCGTCATAAACACTGGAGACGAGGCTAAAGGTTGTTTTTAGGTTTACAACTTCCCTCATCTCTTGCGGCAGCATTAACCTCACAGAGCTGATGACCGTATTGTGGATCTTATAGAAATTGGTGCCTTTTGTGAGGTTAAATATGGACTCGAGAAGCTTTCTAACCGGTGGAGCTTCTTTGCAGGTCTCCATAGACAAGCGCCCTCAGTCCATTCTGCAAGCTTGACAATTTTGATCATCCATTCCACTGAGGCTCCCCAGATATACTTTTAGATATTCTGAAAGAAAATGATGTTTCCTCAGTGTCCGTCTCTTCAACTCCTCCTCAGTTGCTTTGTCCCAGTCAAGGCTTTTCTCCAGGACATTCATAAAGTCTATTAAGGTCATCTATATTAGGGTTTGCGAAGGGAATAAAAAGAACAGCAGAAAAACAAAATGATGAATAAGTGGAATGCAAATTTTACAGGAAAAATACAAAATCAAATTGATGTTACAATGAATCTATTAAAACTGGAATAGTACTGATAACAGCTCTAATCAGGTCATTCTAAATTTCATTTTCATATATAAGCTGTTCTTTCCAACATGATATTCTTTAGTTGGTAAAGCAAACTTGAAAAGAATCTCAACAGTGTTACTCACCCTGCTTGGCAAGATGTCCCTTGTGGTCACTTAGTGCCCAACAGGGAGGGACACGTAGCTTCTTCCTCGTCATGACTGATCTGAAAAATCAGTAGTCCAAACCGTTTCCTGCCTAAAAATATTAAAACACATGAGTAAAATGCAGAACAAAATAAAAAGCATTATTACACTTATATAAGGAAAAAAACATTCAGCTATTTATTGTAAAATAAGGTGAATTCGAAAACTGGAATAAATAATTAAATAAAAAGTTCCCAAATAAATAAAAGATAAAAAGAACTTTACAGTTCCGGGGTTCTTTTCCAGCGGTTTCCCTTTTCAGGGGTTCTTTAAAGATCACTGCACGTTCAGCAGCGCTCTCTGTCAACACGTTTATGGCCAAAACCAATGTGACAGCTGCCTTTATAAACTTTGAAGTGTAAGAAGTGTGACGTCATCGTCGATATAGAACGGATGCTTTTTCACACATGGTGGCTCCGCTTGTGACGTCACCCCATCGTTCGTTCCCCCGGTCCGAGTAGGTCCCTTTGACATCTGCAACCCGTTCTGTTGGCCAGCCGTAATGCATCTTTAGATAGCGTCGTACTAGCAGTTAGCTACACAGTTTTAAGCTGAAACCCACTCTATAAGCAGCCTCATTCCGGTCCGGCTGCTGAATCCATTACTATAACCCCACAGCATAACAGACTTGACACATGAGTATATGAGATGCCTCAGTTAGAGGATGTCACCAGTACTGGAAGAAGTAGGAGTTTCCTCTTTTAGCTCACTTGTTACCAACACCACAAAACATGATCCAGAGTGTTGGTGGGCAACTATATACCTCTTATCCAACCGCCTTGCAAATGTAGCGGGTTGTGGTATTAACATGACGTTTTTTATTTTATATTGTTTTTTTTCTGGACAGTTTTTTAACAATGAGTTTTAAGTATAAAGT
>JAMWET010006026.1:0-76497 GCA_024036415.1 Prochilodus magdalenae
CATAAGAAGTGTGGGTTCACTGTGAGATATATTGCTTACTGTAAAAAGCTCATCCCAAAAATATCTTCAATTTGTTACAACCAATTAAATAAGTTTGATCAACTCAACTTGATTGAAAGATGCTTTGTACAAAACTTTTCTTTGTTTTTTTACGTTGCTTGTAACCCATTAATTAATTAATTAAGTTGTACCAAAAAAAAACACTTTACAGAGTATATGACAGTCTGTGCTAAATACTCGGGGTAGCTCTGTTAGGATCGAACTTATTACCTCGGTAAAGTCTCGTTCTCCTTCACTCTTCATGATTATTTATTACTGCCCACAAAGGAGTAGAATGATACGATGGGTACCTTTTAGTTGTGGGCGAATGTGCATTTCTATTGTAACCTGTGGCTTGTTTGTCCCTTCCTGGTGTAATAAGCCTTCTGTTTTCCATAATGGTACTTTTGTATCTAAGACGAGGAAAATATCGCGTATACTCTTGGATTAATAATTAGAATCGTATTTTTGAGTCGATATAATAGTTTTCATTGTATATTTGCATCTTACTATGTATGGAAATAGGTCATAATGCAGCTATAGCGTAGGCGATATTGTACAAAGCCATACAACAGTAAGTTCTGTAAATGAAAGTATTTGTGTTATGTTGGGCCAAGAGAACACACCCCTGTAAGGTGCAGGCTTAAACAGTTAGCCTAAATGAGTTTTACAAACAGGTAAAGGAGTTTTACTGAACTCAAACAGTGACTGTAACCGACCGGGGTGACATTAAACCTGATTCTATGGTAAGTATGTTTTTTAGGTTGGACCTCATTAACTCCGTACACAGTGAGTGGACTCTCTCTGAAGGGTGATAAGGAGAAGCCTCTGAGTTCGCATAGGTTTCCTTCCCCTTGGGTTATCCTAGAGAGTTATACTCCCGCATACCTGCTATCGAAACAACTGTGATATGGATTGGTGAAGACCTCTCCCATATCACTTGTCCCTTGCTGTCGTTCTCCTATTTCCTGGCTTCCACTCCCACGCCCCTTCCTCCTCTCTGTCTTTTCGCTCCTATCCGCTTCCCTACCTCCCTCCTGCTCGCTGACTTTATCTTACACTAACTCATGCCAGGACCTTTTTTCCCCCTGCCATACAAGAAAGACCCTACTCCAAGCTGTTCTCCTCTTCCCCTGCCTGCTTCAGCTCCTAGGCCATTCTGTCTGGGTGAATTTACAAAGTATGAACAAGAAGACTTGTAGTCCTCAGTTCTGCTCCTAGTTCGTTACCACAGTTCTGCTTGTCCTCCCCTCCTATCCCCCTCCCTGCACTTCTCCAGATGTGCCTCATATTCTTCCTTGCCCACCCCTTCTCTTCTTTCTTGTGGCTGTGCATATGTGAGACAAAACTGACTTTATAAACTTTGGCCCAGCTAATCTTGACGCCCTGGACCTTGCTCCGTCACATTCAGACCTCTCGTGCTCATGTGCACGTAGTTAGTGTTAAGTATCATCATGCCATCTCTGGTGGCTCATTGTTTTCTACCTTCCATAATACGGGGGTGTGCGTGCTAAGTGAGACTGTGCCAAATATATATCATGCACTCTCTAGCACTCGATTTCGATATCAAATACGAAACTATATAGATTGAATATTAACGATGGCACATGGTTGTTTTGATATGTACAGCAGTTAACCTACTATAATATGGTACGGCGGTTTGGATGTCTCCTCTCGCCTTTCCCGTGAGATGCTGCTTACCGACCTCGGTGAGGTCCACTGTAACTTGTGTGAGCTGCCACACATCCACTCCCTGAGTTTTTATTCAGCGGTAAGGGTTCCATATGGTCCAGCGAGGAGCCACAGGGTACCTAGGCGCACTGTGTTCCTGTTCCTTGTTCTTTTAGGTGTAAGGCTCCAGTACCGGGCCTCCAACCAGGCCCGGGCGGATCTTTCACTTCCATTTTTTGATGGCAGGAGATGGATGTAATCCTCTTTAGTCTCAACCTGCACCCCCACCCCCACGCCCCCGGCCTGAGACGTATATTTGCTCACTGTCAGTCCATTATCTTCATTTAAATTATCTCTAGCCCGCCGCGCTATACTCCTCGCGACTATGTCTCTTGCGTCTCACTTCAAACGTAGTATTCTGGTGTGGATGTTTCAAACGGGTAATACTGTATCCAGCACACACCAACAAGGTGTTTACGTTGTGTCTCCGTGTGTCGTATTGTGTGTGTGTGTGTGTGAGTGTGTGTGTCTGTGGGGAGTGCGTGATAGTGTGTGGTGTGTGTGTGTGTGGATGTGTGTGTTAGGTGCGTGTGTGTATTGTGCCTGTGTGTGTGTGTGTGTGTGGTTGTGTATATTGTTTGTGTGTGTGTGAGTTTGTGTCTGTAGTGTATATGTGTGTGTGTGTGTGTGTGTGTGTAGATGAGTGTGTCTGAGTGCTGAGTGGTGTTTCGTATTGTGTGTGTGTGGTGTGTATATATATATTGTGTGTGTGTGTGTGTGTGTGAGGTGTGTGTGTGTGTGTGTGTGTGTGGTGTGTAATCGTGCGTGTGTGTGTTGTGTGTGTGTGGTGTGTGTATGCGTGTGTGTGTGTGTAATGTTATAGGTTTATATGGGTTATTTTTTTTTCACTGTGCGTTTCTCACCAGAGGTAAGTGTGTCCCTGTGAGATTTATGGGACGGTTTGGGGTAGCCATCAGCATATGGAACATGATACAGTATGCAAACTCAGAGATAGGGCTCCTATTATTAAAAAGGCTAGTTTGGCCAGACTACGGTGAAAATTAAGAGCTGGCCATCTCCGAACGATGGCACAACAGGGCTTTGTTGGGACATCAGAGCGTTACTTGATTCCTGTTGTTTTCAGTAGTGAAAAGAATTTGACTTCATCTACTGATCACCCTATAAACTCTGCCTGGGGAACGACAGCGCTGGGCTTTTTGTCGCACTCCTCAATCAAATCCTGCCTCTCAGAACATCTCACCAACACATACGTAATTTATATCATGTCTTTCAGAGTCGAAGCTTGCTTTGAGGCTAATAACAAGCATAGTGTGAATACCCACACTTGAGCAGGGGTTGTCCAGCTGGGGCAGCGATGAAAGGGAAGCAGGCTCTTCTCCTTTAATGATTACCTCCAGCAGGAACTAGAACTTTCTTTCCTAAAAGGGAAAACTGAGGCGAGCTGGTGAGATAGAGAGAATGTAAATACAGAAAGAAGAGAAAGAAGAAGAAGAAACTAAAGATGTAAGGAATGGACACAACAGACAAGAATGAGGAGAGAAGGAGGACAGATAGAAATAAAAGAAAGAAGAAAGAAAGAATGAGTAGACAGTAAGTGAGAAGAAAGAAAGAAAGACAACTAATGAAAGAAAGAATAAGGAGGGAAGGGTAAAGAAAAAAAAGTGAAGATAAAAGAAAGAAAGAAAGAAAGAACAGATAAAGACAAGAGGGAGGGAATGAAGGGAAGGCAAAGGCTTAACACACAACCTCAGTGGTTTGCGGATTTTGGACTGGAATATCCAGTCCGTATGTAGACTGAGACCGCCAGGGTGCGGAACCAGTGCTGACCACTCGTCAGTCCAGCAGTGCTCCGGTAATCTGGAGGGATGTTGAGCTTCGGCGTCGGTGTAACCCACCCTAAAGGGTGCTTGCGAGAGCTCGTAACAGTTTTTCGCTGACTGGCCGCTTCAGTACAGGGCCCAGTTCCTACCATGCTGAGTACTGTGGAGTACTTGTAGAGTACTGTTGAGTACTGATATAACTGTGTGGTGATACGGTGGAGTTACTCCATCGTAATAAATACCGACTGAATAACTCCAGTAACTCTTAATTACATCATGCAGGGAAAAGGACCACAGTGTGCTCCTTCGAATAGCTCAGGAGCCTACTGAAACTTTCACTCTCTGTCTTGGCCATCCGTCCGATTCCCTTTGCATATAACTGCCCCAACTATATGCTAATTTCTCTTTGTCCAACAATCCTGCCCATTACTCGCTGCCCGCACTCATCGACCGTACTCTGAGAGAGGAGACGGATCTTCGCAGGGGCTGTCACCATCCTTACTGGGCGCACTGAAGCGTACTGAGCATACTGATCCGTACTGAGCAGTATTGAGCGTACTGAAGCGCCTGACTTGGACTTTTAAGATTTTTGAAGTTGTTTCGTTTTAATTGAGGTGCTCCGGCTTTCGCTCCACACTCGCTCCACACTTCGGCTCCACACTCGGCTACACACACTCGGTCTCCACACTCGCATCCACACGCCCCCCCCCTCCCCCCCCCTGCTCTCGTGAAGCAGAAACTTCACCTCCAGTTATTTCCCAGTCTAGTTCCTGTAACTTTCTCTCCTCTACGTCCGTACTACTGTACATTCCGGACAGATCTTGTTCATATCTGTGGCTATCTGCTGAATGTGCGCACCAGCTGCCACTGATGGCTGACCCCGGTTTTGGACATATAGGACTTAAAAAGGCCTGCGTTTGTGAAATTTGTTTTGTGTGAGCAATGATCCTTGTTTTTCTCAGCATTTTTTGCATTATTGTTTTAGAATTTTTTAATATAGTTTTAATATTGTAAACAACACATAACAACAACAATATAATAATTATATCTATATTTTGTTTATTTTACTGTTGAATTGCAGGTTATTTATTATAGGCGATTTAGCTATTTCACTCCTGTAGCGGATCTGATTCCAATACCTCAGTGTAGTGAAGTATAAGTTGTGTGTCCATTGCTGTTGTCGCCCGGTTTATAACCTGATATAAAAGCCCGAAGCTCCTGCTCTTGCGGCTGCTCTTGCGGCTGCTCCTGCTCTTGCGGCTCCTGCTCTTGCGTCTGCTGTGGAACACATCCTCGCTTCCTCTTCCATACTTTTAATCTTCCCGCTTGAGAAGACGGCCCCTTTAACGGCTCACCCGCCGAGCTGGACTTGCTATCTGAAACTCTTTGCCATAGACCATAACCACCCTTGTTCCCAACACTACAGCGATCGAGCGCGGCTTGGTTATACCAGACCACTGGGCCTCCCCTCCCTCCCCACACCGCCCTTTGAGGTGTGTGTGCAGGCATGTTATATCTCGGAACTTAAGGTAGGTCTTTCAATAATTATTTAGTATCAAGTCAAAACAGTATGGGATCTCTTAGGTGGGGCTGTAGCGTAGTGTGTATTCCATGCAGGGTGTGACCGATTCATGGGGTGTAGAGTCTTGGGGCCACCTATGGCTTCTTAACAGCTCCTCGCATACGTGTGCTTTGTTCTCTTCATACCCAAAACCCCCGTTTCCATATAGCCCATACTCCAGCTCTGTGTGTTTCGCATGCCTAGGAAGGGCCAGGATTATAATTATGCACCTCCGATTTAACGATGGCGCCTGCCTCTGCGTCTTCTCTATCACCCACACGGTCCTACTTCGATTAAGCGCGGCAGCTCCGCCGCTTGTGCCCAGATCACACAAAGGAGCAACCGTGGCCCGTTCCCCTGCAACCATGCACCTTTTAGTATACCAAAGCTTCATTTTAGATGTGATTCACCTGATAATATCCGACTGTGGTCGGCCCTGGTCGAGTCCAGAGTCGTGTGTGTCGTCTCTCTTCTCGGGGTTATACCACGCGTGAGACAGTTCCTAGCTAATGAATTTACAGGCGATACACAGGATTTAGCATAAGCTGCCTGCTGGTGTGTGTTGCTGATGCTCGTCTGCTGTATGGTGACAGACGTTAGATACATGATGACTGTATTTATGTGCGTGTCCTGTTTGGTCACTCTCGATCCCTTAAAGCTCAAGTCGTATCAAACCTATCCGTAAGCAACGTTGATAGTCAAACTTGGAACCCTGCGAAGACGTCACTGCACTAATCTTGCTGCAGCCATTCACGGTGCACTTCTTAAGAGTGGCGCTAATAGGGACTCCTGTTCCTAGTGCATAGTTGTCCGTGTCCTCTCTCTCAGCTACCCAGTGAAGTCGAGATATAGAGACAGATGCAGGTATGCCCAAAGTATGCATAGAGTACTAGTGAGAAAACGGAAATTCACGGGCCTCCCCCCATGCTTGATCCAACATCTTGAAAGTCCTGAGAAACAGAGGCTAGTGAAGTTGACTCGCAGGCATTGGTCACTGTTCCGCAACGGACAATAAGCATGCCCCTCTCTAGAGTGGTCTGGATTAGTGACCTGTGTTTAAGCTGCGTCTTTGTGCGCTTCTCTTTTCAAATTTGAACCGAATCAGGAGTCCAGTCAAATAGGGCGTATGAACATTATATGATGTTGGAATTAGCTGCCGCCGATTCATCCTGTGTTTACTGTGGAGGCAGGGGCTTATAATATCCTACACATGTCTACAACAAAGCACAACATCTGAATCCGTGTGAGGCGAGGAGGTGACAAAACAGTTAATGCATGCTGGTGCCTGGCTATGCAAGCAGTCGCAGATGCAGACAAAAGGTTGTGACAAGAATACACTCCCTCTCCATTCTCTCTCTCTGACATCTCAGTCTTCTCCTCTCTCCTCCTGCCTTGCTTCTTCTCGTCTAGTCTCTCTATGTCTCCTCACATAGACTATCATCTGTTGTTATAGATCTCCTCTCTCTCTCTTCTGCCATCTTCTCTCTCGCTCTCAATCGTCGCACTTCCCTCTCTTCTCGTCTCTCCTCTTTCTCGGTTTTTTTTTAACGGCAGGCTTCAAGAGGATCCAAATAGCCAATACCACCTTTCTCCTTGCCTTTGTCTTCTGCTTCTGCAGTCAGTGCATTTTCTGCCTTATATTAGATTAAAAAAACACTAAAAAAAGATAATAAGCAGACAGAATTCCTCTTCTAAGAATAGTCCCAGCCTATACCGGCTGCTGCTCGCTACCGCATTTCAGAGACCAGACGCCGGTGTGCTAGCTCCTGTAGCTAAGTTTTAAGATGGGGGTAACACGATAAACATTTATAGGAATGGGTCTTTCATGTGTCTCACTAGTTTCCCGTAGTGTATAGTGTCAGTAAAAAGGACACTATGATTCCAATCACCAGCTGAATCATCCTACTGACGTCCTATAGCACTTCCGGTATTACCCGGCTCATGGATGTCACTTTGGTCAACCAAGATTGCTTCCTCCTATCTGTCAGGTAGCAGAGCCCGCGAAACCAATACTTTTATCGCTTCCGGCTATTTTTTCACTGTTGCCTATATGACTCGGAATGCCTATTAAACACTTGGGCGATGGTGTGCTGGAGCGAAGGGCATGGTGGTTCATAAATAGATAAATCGTGGGTGAAGGGAAGTCGGAAATGATGAACTGAAAGGCAGCAAGCGGTCCAAGCGCACCGGGGGGGGGGGGGGGGGCTTAGAGAGAATTCCCTTCGAAGGTTACACAAACACCCACAAAACCCCTGGCATTCCAAAAAAATATTCAACGAGAGAATACAAAGACCTTAGAAAGCCCCCCCCCCTCTCCTCTCTCTCTCTCCCTCTCTCTATCCTCTGTCCATGTCAAGACTGCTCTGCTTGTATTCTCCAGAAGGCTTTTAGAAAATAAGGGGCTTTAAAAAACGAAGGGACATGGTACTTGGTTCGGTTGGGTTTTTGGGTTTGGTGGTGTGGTGGGCTATAATCTCTTACACCAGTCTGTAATCCCCCCCTCCCTCTATCTTTTTCATAACTCTCTCATCTCTCTCTCTCTCTTTTCTACTTTTCTGCCCCCTTCTATTCCATGTGACCATTCATTCAATCAGCCAGTGCGTTTGGTGCAATGCCCTTCGCCTACACGCGCCGTCCCAGTGACCCTACCTTGTATTTCCTGCACTCAGTGATGAGTATCTGCAGGCCACAGAAGGCAAGGCCAGCTGCTATGTCAAGGCCTTTTATTGTGTGTACCAGCCGAGCTAGGACAGTCAGCATAATCAACAAATGACCCCTGAGGCTGTGCCCCTTGGGAATGGAGGGAGAGGAGAGGAGCCACGAGCCAGAAGCACTTGGGCAGTCCCCCCACACCCCCCCACAACTCCACTCTATATCTTGCCTCCCGGATAAAAGGAATAGGGAAAAAATGATTGTACTGCACTGTACAGAAACCGCCTGTTTGGGAGAGTTTGAAACGCACCAGCGTTACGTAGACAACGTTGGACCATGAAGCGTTGACGTTGACCTGAACCCTGTTACCGTGTTCCCATCTTTTTCATCAGATTTTTTTCGTTGGCTGATATTTATGGTCAAGCTATATTTTGTGCTGCATCTCTAGAACTCACGCAGGCTGTTAGGGTGGTGAATGCACCAACTAGCCCCCATCCAAGGCTTTCTAAAAGGTTCTGCCTTTTATGACAGTATATATTTAACACACTTATGAAAAGGAGGGCTGGGGAATGGTTAGGGTCAACATGGATGGCATGCCTTTGTTCCATACAATGCTCACCTGTCAACGGTCTTTGAGGGAGTGCTAGGCAGACCATTATTGATGGGCTGATGGCTAAGCTAGGAGCAGAACACTGCTCCATACGAGTGGGGGTCACTTGGATACGCTCCCGAACCACTGGAACACTTTAACACTGCCAAGCATGACAAATATAAGCATGGTGTCACACGCTTTAGCAGTATTCCGTGTCGGAGTGAATTTGAGCAATTGTGTTGCTGGCAAATAGAGTTTGTCTGGTATTCTAAAAACGAGATATACCCTGTCCAAAAACGACAGTCTAGCTAAAGCTAATCTAGAGCTTTTATATCAAGACCTTGTAACTAATGAGTTTCCTGCAGGAGTATGCTTTCGGCCTCTTCGTGTATCAGAGGTTATAGGAGGCTTGTGCTGCTGGCAGGTTGGCACACTGTCATTCACCGACATGGCACATCAAGCCAAAACCTGGCTTGTCCTTATTTCATCAGCAAAATACTCAAACATTTAATTATCAGTATTTTTCTCCCAAAATCAACCCGAAACCCTCCATCTGCTGAAGGTGAGCTCAGAATCACTGTGTAGGTAACTTCTGCACTGCCTGCATGAAGACCCCTTTTTAAAAACCTGGACTTTTTGCCAAACAATTTATTATAATCAGTTTTTAATTTCTTTAGGATCCTTCTTAATATGACTCGAAACCTAGGCCCCTGATAATCGAGCGCAAACTGACAGTGGCATGGAAAAAGTGGCATGGCAGAGGCACAAGGAAGAAACGTTTTCAGAAGATTCCCTGGACTCAGAAATGATAGCCGATTCACCTCTGGGTGGCATCAGAATTTTCTTCACTTTGACTGTAATGAACTTCTATGGGATGAGCAATTAGCAACAACGTGGCGGTTAGGAGCCCAATTGAATCAACATGGAATACAATACGTTCACGAAGACTGCCAATAAATGTATTGTACTACCCTTGGCCACAGAAATTAGGATAACTCTGTATTGTACTTTATTAGTTAGTTTTTTCTATAACACTAACGCTGTGGATCTGGTGTGGAGGAGTGGTTTTCTTAGATGCTGAGGAGAAGGAAGATCTTGAATGTCTAGATAACATCTGCTATTGTGCCACAGTTATGATTGCTGTTTATTGTTTTCTATAAACTGATTATATAAGCATTTGTTTTTTATTCGGTGGAAAACAAACAGGCAACATGCAATAAGGTTACCGGTTTCCACTGGGGAAGTAAATTCACGTGCGCCGAGCGCAAGCGTTTTTCTGTCTGCTGGCAACACCTCCATCGCCCGTCTCCCCAGAAATCAGGATGGGTAGGTCAACAAAAGTTTGTTGTGTTTTGTCTCTTTTATAGGAATAAGAAACAATCAGCAGTACGTCCATAAATCTGGAATGAAAATAAATCAATGATACTTTCAAAAGAAAAAATCACATTGACTGTATTAGGTCATAAAGTCTGTAATATATCATAGATGTCGGAACAGCTGCCTCACCCTCTTTAAGAGCTCTGACACCATTTTAGCCGGTTGTCATTGTCCTTGTGCAAACATGTAAAGAAAGTAGTTATCATAGACGACCTGTAAACCACAGTCAGAATACAGAGGCTTATTATGTCTCTATACCGTCCACGCCATGATAAATTGGAGGATGCCCTGTATTTATCAATAACGCCTAAAAGACTAACGCTGACATTTTTCAGGACAAGGTTATTTTGGTGGTGCCTTTTCACAGGTCAGTGTGAGTTTTTACAAACACTTACCTGGAATGGTACTTGTATTCACAGGGTATGGGAAACATCACTGCGAACAATCTCAACACACTTGATTCGGGAAAGCTCAATGCAGCCTTTCAAAATGGGCTGCTTTTTCTGAGGTAACCCAAAACCCAAAGAATACTACATCAGTGGAACATTCACTACATTATAATAAGCATTCACCTCTGCAGGATACACTGTTACAGGTGTCAACTTTTATGGGGAACAATATCAGGGTCACCCACCTCTGTCGCAATCATAGTCACCACCTCTGTACATTTTTTAAACTGTACACACACAGTCCATGTTGGCACGCGTTGGTGGTGTTTTTTTTTTTATAAGATAATATGATAATGATATATATATATATGATATGATATATATATATATATAGAATATATAAGATAATTTTTTTTCATACAAGAGAATGTAATAATTATAACTTTTGTTCTACCACTGAAAGAGATATATGCAGATGATTTGCAACCAAAGAGAGGACATATCTGCTGTGTTTTCTAATACCATCTAAAAGAGATTATGAGTGTATAACGAATAATTTATTGTCTATCATTATCAGTAAAAAACAGTCTGTCATGTGTTTTTTCCATTAAAGAAGATCTCTGCATATTACAATTGTGTCTGCATATACGACTCACTCCCAGGGCGACCGCTCTCCAGAATATGTCAGGATCCTCAGTGTTTAGCCACAAAAAAACCTTTCCTTGTAATTTGCATGGTGAGTTCTTCTCTTCTGCTGAGATATTCTTATTATAAGGTATCCTTTCAGAATAACTCGTGGGTAACATGTTAAAATCAGCTGTGTTTGTACATGGACACATCCAGAGGCATAACTGCTGCTAACTGAGAAGTGTATGTCAGTAATAGGTAATCATATGCCTGTCGACTAACAAGTGGGTGCATCCATGAAGGTACGGGTTTTCCGGTAGACTATGTGCTGGATAAACCACTTCCTGTAAGCAGGGTATATTATATACAAGAGAGTGCACACTACAGCGAACGTACACACACCACACACACACACACACGACTCTCTTTCGTCTCTCTCATCTCTCGTCGGTCTCTTGTTCTCCCGTCATCTCTCTCGGGCTCTCTCTCTCCTCTACTCTCTCTCTCTCCATTTCTCTGTTCTGTCTTCTCTCTCCCTCTCCTCTCTCTCTCTCTTTCAATGTTTTTGCTGCATTACTAATGGGACAGAAATGACATCAAAATAGACTCACATAGCAAATGAACATGATTACTGGCAGTTTATGAAAATTAAAATAACTGTCTTTTCAGTGCTGTGGTTAACCTGCCTTGCCTTCTTGGCACCATCAAAGTAGATGTGCAATTGCCAAGTACATCTCATATATAAGTGGGAAGTACCAACCGTAAAATATTGGTGATTGTAGCCAAAATGAGTTCACCAACACAGTTTAACTGAACTGCAGCCAGCCTTATCTTTGTTGTTCATTCTCTTAGTAAATCAAGAATTTCATTTTGCCAATGTGTATGAAAAGCACCTCCTTGCATGCTTTCAACCGTACATTTTTTCAGACACCTTTATAGCGAAACATTAACACAGAATCTCATCAGAAAACCACTTCCCTGACAAAAAAACCGTGCACAGCAAAAAATGAAACACGAAGTGGACAGCTTTATAACATATACTTTCATAAATTACAAATATCTTTCTGCAGTGCCGTGGGAAATACATGAAAGCATCGAACTGTCCCTTCTCAGAAGCCAATTAACATGTTATTGATGTATGCATTGATAAAGTGCAGCTTTTAGATGAGGTGGTCCCCCTATCGGATTAGTAAATAGGTAATGGGTAAGACAATGATTTATTCAGACTGGTTTTAGTAATATATGCATACATCATGTACAGACAAATTCTCTTTTCTTATAGACAGGCAGAAGAAAGACAGTCCCTCGGACCCCCGGCACCTCCACTATGAAACATGGACAGGGTGGTGCAGCCCCCGCCACAAAACTCGAACCGAGTCTCACACTGGAGCAACACGAGAATCCCGGACTCCCCCTCATTAACAACCACAGAGTGGACACATGCCCACGTGTTCCTGTGTGTGTGCAGAACAGCAGTTTGCCCTTCCCTTTCCCTCCTTCTCCACTGTACTGGTGCCCTAATGTTTACCTACAAGTTTTAATGATGAGTTTTAAAAATAAAAATGTTTTTTAATTTAATGTTCCAAAGAACGTTTTCAAAGATGTTACTAATTTCAGGCAATGTTCCCCTATAAGGGGTAATGGTTATCCAAGACACAACGTTTTAACTGGCAATGTTTCAGAGGATATCTTTGAAGAGTTTGTGTGGGATCCCAGCTATGTTCATCTTTCATGTTTGGTTTCTGTGTTATTTGGACAATTTTGTTTATGGAAGCGAGCCACAGCAGTATTGCATAAGGCAAAACCTCACTAACAATTTAGAAACCGGTCCAAAGGCCTATTGTATTTGTCAAGGCCCTTCAACTACTAGATTGATTGACTAGTTAGTCTATGTTTGCTGTTGTTTGGTTTTTTTTTTCTGTCTCTTTGTTGTAATCTTGTTGGCTTGGGTATGGACAGGTTCTCTCAGTACCCCCCCCAACATCCTAGTTTTTCATTATGAATATTTTATTTATTATTATTTATTCATTTATTTGTCATCTTCTTCGTTCTGTTGATTTGTGACAGAGTTCATGTATTTTTGTATTTTTAAAAAAGACACTCATTAACAATAAAAAACAGAAGTTGTGAGGGCTACAGATTATGTTACATGATAACAAAAGAAGAACTCATTGCCATCTTTCCCAAAATACTAAAACTGTTTTATGGATGTTACCGAGACCTGAATGGTCAGGGCTACACTGCCAGAGAGCCGTGCTTTTGTGCCCTGGCTATGCTACTTACCCCACAACCAGCTTCACTTGTCCCTATAGTCTCTCCCCAGTTTTTTGTCAAGCATGACCCCGGTCACTAAAAGGAAATTCAAACTGTGTATGCACACACCTTTATATTCCCTAACCAAAACCTCTGCACTTGGCTCAGGCCCCTCCACTACAACTAGAGACTCCACTGCCAGTGAGGGACCTGAATTTGACAGTTGTGGCTGGCGTGCCACTTGTGGTGCAAGGGAGCATACCCTAATGTAGAAGAAACACCCATGAGCCAGTGACATTGAGGTCAGTGAGCTGTTTGCCATCTATGCTGCACTCATCCCAAAGTCTGCGGAAGCCGATATGCCTGGCTGCCCTCAGTTTTCATGCTGATTCAGATTTGTGGCATTGACCGATCAGTTGTCGGTAGCGCTGGCTGTGGTAAATGCTCAGATGTCGTCATGTTGTCTGAACCTGTTTTGCCAGGTTCCAGATGTACTCTGCTGCCAAGCCATGCTACACTGTCTCCTCTGCTATCCTCCCCAGCCAACCCTCATGTCCTTGTTACCTTTTAGGTCTGACTTTTTAGTCATACTGTAAACGGCAGGCCTGCCGGAGTCTGTTAACACAATGTGTTTTCTTCACCTTTTCTTCACCTAAGCTGAGCTAGCGTCTAAATTGTGTAGTCTAATGCAAAGTTACTGCCCATCCTGAGCGTTTGGACGCTGCTGCTTTACCTGCTTTGGGTGGGTGCCTCTGCCTGCCCGCTTTGCTGGCCAGTTTGCCTACAATGGAGCTTCCTCAAGACATGAGCTGTGAGGGGGCTTTGCCTGCATTCTGTGGGCCCAACTGATGACCCTCCAATTTAAAAAAAGACATTTCTACCCCTGCCTCACAAAACACTGAACGCTTCTCTTATTCTTTCTAATGGACTACCATCTTAGTCTTCTAGAGGCAGCTGATGTTCATGGTTTTACTGTAATAAACTACCTACACTGGTCACTTGTTTCACTGGTAACAATAACTGAGTTTCTTTCAGACTTTCATGTCTGTTTCTTATTGTTACTCTCCCACTAACAGTTATCAGGTGTCCTATTCAACATTGATTATAAATGCTTATCCATTTTTGAGCTTGTTGTGCTATCCAATGGGTTCCCTTTTTGAGTCTTGGTTCCTCTCGATGTTTCTTGCTCTTCCTCAGAGGGAGTGTTTCCTTATCGGGGGCTTCAACCTGGATTTTTTGCAAAATTGCTTTGTTTTTTACATCTGTTTTAAAAGGCACTATATAAATTAATTTGACTATATTTGTTGCTAAAAAAATTTTTGTTTTGTTTTTATATTTCACTTTTTGCAGGGCTTATATGCTGCACTGAAATAAACCTCCACTTTGTGCTAATACACAGGCCGAACCGACAAACAGCTCTAATGAAGGCTGAAACTGTATTTGTGTTTTTGGTTGTTGTTCAGTGAGTGACTGGAACAGCTTTACCACTTTGCTGTTGCAAAGAAAAGCTGTTATTTTTGGCACGCACGTTTGTGTTTTAGTGTCGTATATTACCTGTTTCTGTTATTAGCTCTGAATGGATTTTACGCACCTACGATACAGACCTGTAATGTGGAAAAGTAACGGGGCGATACGATACATATGATACGTAAATCTATTGTTTTGACCTCGCCTTTAAAAACGACGCAGGACCAGTGATATTTCATCCTTCATTTTGGTTCGTTTCGTCCAATCAGAAGACTCCTTACTGACCGGCCGTACTCGCGCAATGCGAACAAGAGTGTATCCGTGTTCTTTTTCCCGAGAATCGGTTGTAGTTCGTTTAGTGGATAACAGAATTCTCCTCCATTAAAGCAGGAGTTCGGTATGTGTACATTTCTGCTTTAATTACTGACATAGTCTTTTTGACATAGCTGGCTAGGTGTCGT
Source organism: Prochilodus magdalenae (assembly GCA_024036415.1). NCBI lineage: Eukaryota > Metazoa > Chordata > Actinopteri > Characiformes > Prochilodontidae > Prochilodus > Prochilodus magdalenae. Next base: position 14,931 of record JAMWET010006026.1, read on the forward strand.
TTCTGAATCATGTCTGGCATGGTTTGCCTAGATGCTAATTAGTAGCATTTAGCATTAGTGACGCGCACCCAAACGTTAGCCTACCCCCACACCCCCTCCCCCCCCCCCCCTCCCCCCCCTTTGCCTATGTAGGTAATTAACTAGTTTAAGGTTCAAATTTTTAAGAAAAGTTATAGCGTTTATTTACGAGAAAATGAAACACATGTTTGCTGCTTTACCTAACTAACGTAAGCTGTCTTTATATCTAGTTATTTGTCCACCTAGGAGGAAAAGTAAGCGCCGTTTACTGAACTAGCAGTTCACCAAAACATTTAATTTGGCTTATTTAGACGACCTGGGCTGAACCGGGACCAATTATGGCATACATCAAAACTGTCACTAATGTCAAAGATGTTGTTCTCCTTATTTCTATTCTGTGTTACAACCTGTTTACTGTTTTACGTCTGCTTGGATCTGAGCACCCTTTTAAAATAGCTTGCCTTCCAATGTCTGTTTTGATATGAACCTAAACTGTTTAGATATGGGCTTCCAAAAGACACATGCACACATCATTTGGATAAAACAGTCAGGTAGCGGGACCAGTTATGCCATGTTTTCTTTATTCATGTTTTTCCTTCTGTGCCCTCTTGCCCTGATAGCCCTGAATTACTCTGGTTATTGACCATTTTGTCACATACAGGTGCTGGTCATAAAATTAGAATATCATGAAAAAGTTGACTTTGAGTAATTCCACTCAAACAGTGAAACTTGTATATTATATCCATTCATTACACACAGATTGATATTTCAAGTGTTTATTTCTTTTCATTTTGATGATTAACTGACAACTAATGAAAACCCCAAATTCAGTATCTCAGAAAATTAGAATATTACTTAAGACCAATACAAAAAAGGATTTTTAGAAATGTTGGCCAACTGAAAAATATGAGCATGTACAACACTCAATACTTAGCTGGGGCTCCTTTTGCCTGAACTACTGCAGAAATGCGGCGTGGCATGAAGTCGATCAGTCTGAGGCACTGCTCAGGTGTTATGATCCTGAGTGCCACCAGGTTGCTCGTGTGATGAAGATAGGTGGCCTGATTCGCCCGCTGTCTTCTGCATTGTTGGGTCTGGCGCATCGGCTCTTTCCCTTCACAGTACCTCAGATTGTCTATGGGGTTAAGGTCAGGTGAATTTGCTAAGTAAGAACAGGGATACCATGGTCCTTAAACCAGGTTCTGGTAGCTTTGACACTGTGTGCAGGTGCCAAGTCCTATTGGAAAATTAAATCTACATTTCCATAAAGTTGGTCAGCAGCAGGAAGCATGAGGTGCTCTTAAACCTTCTGGTAAACGGCTGAATTGACCTTGGACCTCAGAAAACACAGTGAACCAACACCATCAGATGACATGGCACCTCAAACTATTACTGACTGCGGAAACTGTACACTGGACCTCAAGCCACATGCATTATGTGCCTCTCCTCTCTTCCTCCAGACTCTGGGACCTTGATTTCCAAAGAAAAGGCAGAATTTACTTTCATCAGAGAATGTAACTTTGGACCACTTAGCAGCAGTCCAGTCCTTTTTGTCTTTAGCCCAGGTGAGACGCTTCTAACGCTGTCTATTGTTCAAAAGTGGCTTGACACAAGGAATGCGACAGCTGAAACCCATGTCTTGCATACGTCTGTGCATGGTGGTTCTTGACGCACTGACTCCAGCTGCAGTCCACTCTTTGTGAATCTCCCCCACATTTTTGAATGGGTTTTGTTCCACATTCCTCTCCAGGGTGCGGTTATCCCTATTGCTTCTACACTTTTTTCTACCACATCTTTTCCCTCCTTTCGCCTCTCTATTAATGTGCTTGGACACAGAGCTCTGTGAACAGCCAGCCTCTTTAGCAATGACCTTTTGTGTCTTGCCCTCATTGTGTAAGGTGTCAATGGTGGTCTTTTTGACAACTGAAAAGTCAGCAGTCTTCCCCATGATTGTGTAGCCTACAGAACTAGACTGAGAGACCATTTAAAGGCCTTTAAAGGTGTTTTGAGTTAATTAGCTGATTAGAGTGTGGCACCAGGTGTCTTCAGTATTGAACTTTTTCACAATATTCTAATTTTCTAAAATACTGAATTTGGGGTTTTCATTTGTTGTCAGTTATAATAATCAAAATTAAAAGAAATGAACACTTGAAATGTATTAGTCTGTATATAATGAATTAATGTAATATACAAGTTTCACTTTTTGAGTGGAATTACTGAAATAAATCAACTTTTTCATGATCTAATTTTATGACCAGCACCTGTATAAGCTTACACCTGGGCAGTTCTGATTTCTTTGACTAACCATGTTGACCCAACCCAACATCTAATAGGTTTGATTTCTTTTGTCATTTACCAGGCTCTTTAAAATGGGTGAGCCACAGCAGGTCAGTGCCCTGCCCCTGCCGCCTATGCAGTACATCAAGGAATACACAGACGAGAATGTACGAAAAGGACTGGCTCCGAAACCGCCTCCTCCAATTCGGGACACATACTCGATGTTTGGCAATCAATTCCAATGTGATGACCTCATCATTCGTCCACTAGAGAGCCAGGGCATTGAGCGTCTGCACCCCATGCAGTTTGACCACAAGCGGGAACTGAAGAAGCTAAACATGTCCATCTTGGTCAACTTTCTGGACCTTTTGGATATTCTCATTAAAAGCCCTGGAAGTATTAAACGAGAAGAGAAACTGGAGGACCTGAAACTCCTGTTTGTTCACATGCACCACCTTATCAATGAGTACCGGCCTCATCAGGCCAGGGAGACGTTGCGCGTGATGATGGAGGTGCAGAAGCGCCAGAGGCTGGAGACGGCTGAGCGGTTTCAGAAGCACCTAGAGCGGGTGGTGGAGATGATCCATAACTGTCTTGCTTCCTTGCCTGATGATTTGCCCCAGCCAGATGCCTCCAGTGGGGCTGGAGCAAGCAGCCTGGCTGTAGGCTCAGGCTCAGGAGGAGAGTCCAGACTGAAAACTGAGCCCATGGATTTAGAGGAGGCTGGGGTTAGTTGCATGGGAGGACAAACGGACAAAAGTGTGCCCCCCTCTAAGAGGGAGAAAGTATGGGATAAGGATGCTGCAATGTGCAGTATCATTGATGAAATGACTTGAGATGCTACATTGTTCCTTAACTGTTAGTTTTTGTTTGTTTGTTTGTTTGTTTATTTGTTTGTTTAATTTTATGACAGCACAAATGTGGATTGAGGAACTCTTGAACTACTTGGTAATGGGGAAAATCTGTTTGATTTTTAAAAAGAGAAATCAACTTCCCAGTACTGTATAAAATTGAATAAACCATGTATCATAAGATCTTTGTATTGGCATGATATAAATAAAGGTGTCATTCCTGTTTCTAGTAATTGTGCCTTTGGCTTGAATATATCCTGCACAAGCTTGTGTAATTTGCAAATTATAATGTAATGACCTTCTCTGAAGTACTAGAGGCAGTGTTGTATGATATACAAGGTTATGTGATACAGTGGTTTCCTTTCAGAAGAACCAGATTCAGCAGTTTTAAACCAAGAGCTAAAACTCTTATACAACCTTTAACTACCCACTGTTACATAACTGCCCTTTGTTGTAATGAATGGTATGCTTAACCATATGGATTCCTTTTCCGAAAAAGGATGTGTAGAAAACAGACAGAGCTGTGTGCTGTCTGCGTAGACAAAGTGAAAGACACAAACATGTCATGGCACACAATGCAAGGTTTTATAACACTGAGGTAAGTTATATCATGTAACAGTAAGTACTAAGTGCGAAAGTGATTTCCTAAGCTTGTTTCTTAAGATTGTTACCAAAAATCTTAATGTTTGTATAGAACACTTTATATTGTCATATCCTGATTCAGTAATACATAACTGTCTACTGTCCATAAAAGGCTGTGACTCATTAGAGGTGTTTTATGTATTATATTTGTATGTTTGTAGGTAAATATGGAGGGAAAATCTCTAAAATGAATAGCTTAATAAAAGAAAAATAATTTAAAAGCGTCATTTTTAAAGTAGTGTAGAGCTGTCATCTCAGTCATCAGGCAGCATATCCATAACATGGCACTTAACATTTTAGTCTGGTTCATATTGCCACTTACAACTATTGTATATAAATTGATGATGTTGCATGTGTGTGCAGTCGACATGTCAAGTGTGCCATCTGCTTTGACAGGTATGCTAATAAACTATTCACGGGAAAATGGTGCAGGCGATTATGACATTAATATTTAAATCGTCAGTTAACAGTTAAGCTGAGTATACATGAGACCTGCACTTCCACTGACACTAATTCTCTAAAAATCAAAAATGCAAACAATGAAATGTGTTTGTGCTCGTCCGTGTGTGTCGACGGTATACAGTGTTAATGGCTGTAGTGGCCGAGGTTACGAAACCCAAACGACGCTGTTTCACAACAGGGTGGGACGCACAGCCGGCGAGCCAATAGAAACGGCGCTTTGGCGTCACGTGTTTTTTATTTATGTAACGTAATGGTGTCAGGAGCAAGCGGAGTTTTTCCCCCCTTGCATTGTCAACGCTAAGGAAATATATTGGTACTGTAAACAAGAAGTGCTGACTTTTTATCCCATTTTTGCTGCTCGGGGTTGATGGATTTGAGCGCAGCGTGCATAACTAAAGCCACGCTGCTCGGACTGAAGCCGCATGAGCCCTTCATCATGCAGGAAACGGGGAAACGTTTGTTTGTACACCCAGACTGAGGCAAGACTGAGAATGTATGAGATATACAGACGGTGGTAGAAAACAAAGTCCAGGGGGCTGCGTTCAAAGGGGGCAATTTCAGAAAAGCTGCTTATGTAGGGAGTGAGTGAGAGACTGAAAATCCAGAGAGTGACAGATGGACGCGTTACTTAACTTGTCGGCCAGAAAAGACATGCCCAACGCCGCGGACGAAACTTCACCCTGTTTGACATCCTGACTGACCTAAAGGGCCCCCCTCAGCCATTCGACTTAGATTTCTACCCAAAGGCGAACACGGAATGGATCTACTGGAGTGTCCGATATGCCTGTTTCTCATGTGCGAGCCGGTGACAATGAGCTGCGGTCACTCGTTCTGCCGGAGGTGTCTAGGCGCCTGGCTGCCGTCGAGGTGTCCAGCCTGCAAGGAGCGGCTAAAGCAGAGGGACGCCAAAACCATAAAGAACAACGTTCTGGTCTTCAGCATTATCGAGAAATGCTGTCCGGAGGAGACCAAAATGAAGTGCCACATACAAGAAAAGCTAAAAACGTGCGAGTTTACTGAAGCCCTGCGGATCGCAGAGGACGGGATAGAGACGGGTAAGAGTGGATAGCAGCCGGAACAGTACAGCACAGCACAACACAGACATGTCTCAGGCACAGTACAGCACAGTATAACACGGACATAGCACAGCACAACACAGACATGGCACAGCACAACATAACACAGGCATGGCACAGTTACAGTACCACACTATTACACAAACATAGCACAGGAACAGTACAGCACAACAAAACACGGGCATGGCACAGTACAGCACAGCATAACACAGACATGGCACAGGGACATGACAGCACAGCATAATAGACATGGCACAGGCACAGTACAGCACCGCATAACACAGACATGGCACAGCACAACATAACACGAGCATGGCACAGTTATAGTACCGCACAGCATAACACAGGCATGGGACAGTCACAGTACAGCAGAGCATAACACAAGCATATGACAAGCACAGTACAGCACAGCGTAACACGAACATGGCACAGCAGAACATAACACGGGCATGGCACAGGCACAGTACAGCACGGCACAACATAACACGGGCATGGCACAGTCACAGTACAGCACAGCATAACACAGGCATGGGACAGGCACAGTACAGCAAAGCAGACATGGCAAGGTACAGCACAGCATAACACAGGCCCAGCACAGGCTCAAGCAAGTGCCCAGATATACATCCATTGTGTAACATGGATCCACAGACAGAGAGTTATGCAAACCTAAAGTATGCTGTATCTTCACTGCTTTCTCCATCAACGCTTATGACATAGCAGATTTAGAAAAATATTTTACCTCATTTTTAATTTCGCCTAGATCGTCATATACACTCCTTTAGAAGCTGGTTCTTTAGTAAAATGAATTGTTTGGAATGAATTCAATATAGAACCATCTCATGCTTTAATTCTTCTGAAAGTGGTTCTTCAGGTTGATGGAGAATGTGGTATGTGGTTCTGTGGTATTATAACAATAGAAAACATCTTTTGGTGCAAAATAGAACCGCTTTCATAAAGGTTCTATATAGAACCATGTATAACACATTCCATCTCATTCTAAAGAACAGTTTCTAAGTTCTATATAGAACTTGTGGTTCTAAACCTAACCATCTTGTGTAAGCGTAAACTACAGTTTCCAGTGCCAGTAATTGAGGTTATTGTGTAAGAGGAAGTGAACTAGCTACAGTTTAATAGTTGACTTTTGACCTTGTGGCTCAGAAGACTCACAGAGGTCCAAGTTCAAAAATGTGGATTGATCATATTACGTGTGATGTTATAAGGCCCATCAAGCATCGTATGCAGCTTCATAAGTAACCAATATGCTTTTGAGCTTTGCAGACTAAGAAGCAGCATCACTAACAGAGTTACTGAACTGAATTACTACAGTCCAGCATGTTTAGGGGTGCTTATGCTTTTTAACTTGGGCGCTTGTAAAATGCTCTATTGATGTTTTTACATCTTTGGCTGGACTGGAAAGGCCTTGTTGTAGATTGCTGTAGCACAATATAGATGAAGACTGCAAGTGCCAGCTTTCGCCCACACATGAAAGCAGTTGAGGAGCTGACCTAAATGTTGAGCACATTAGTGATTTCATAAGATCAGGATAGATATTAACAGGTTAATGAGCTGGGAAAGTGGATTAAAAATGTGCTGCTAGCAATCAGGCCGTGTATCATTCAGGCTACAGCAAATCACAACACAGTAGGGCTGAATTGTTCTGTTAAAAACACATCAGTAAAAAAAACACAACAGTGAATTTAAGGTGCAAAATGGGGCACATTGTTTGATAAATGTCTGTTAACAGTACCATACTAACATATGGTTTTGCAGAATCATGGTATTTTATCATGACTGTAATATTTTATCATGGCTCTGCTCTGCCTGAGTAGACTGATAAATCAGTGTGATGATCAGTTATTAATCTCAGCGTTACTGAGCTCTGCTAAAGCCTGAGTAGACTAATGAATCAGTGTGATGATTGGTTATTAATCTCAGTGTTACTGAGCTCTGCTAAAGCCTGAATACTGATGTATCAGTGTGATGGTCAGTTATTAATCTCAGCGTTACTAAGCTCTGCTAAAGTCTGAATACTGATGTGTCAGTGTGATGATCAGTTATTAATCTCAGTGCTACTGAGCTCTTCTAAATCCTAAATAGACTGATAAATCAATGTGATGATCAGTTATTAATTTCAGCGTTACTATGCTCTGCTAAATCCTGAGTAGACTGATAAATCAATGTGATGATCAGTTATTAATCTCAGCGTTACTCAGCTCTGCTAAAATCTGAGCAGATTGATAAATCAGTGTGATTATTAGTTATTAATCTCAGTGTTACTGAGCTCTGCTAAAATCTGAGCAGATTGATAAATCAGTGTGATTATTAGTTATTAATCTCAGTGTTACTGAGCTCTGCTAAAATCTGAGCAGACTGATATATCAGTGTAATGATCAGTTATTAATCTCAGTGTTACTGAGCTCTGCTAAAGTCTGAGTAGACTGATAAATTAGTGTGATGATTGGTTATTAATGTCAGTGTTACTGGGCTCTGCTAAAGTCTGAGTAGACTGATAAATTAGTGTGATGATTGGTTATTAATGTCAGTGTTACTGGGCTCTGCTAAAGTCTGAGTAGACTGATAAATTAGTGTGATGATTGGTTATTAATGTCAGTGTTACTGGGCTCTGCTAAAGTCTGAGTAGACTGATAAATTAGTGTGATGATTGGTTATTAATGTCAGTGTTACTGGGCTCTGCTAAAGTCTGAGTAGTTTAGACTTTGTTGGGCATCTGCATTTTACTCATTAGTGCTTTTGTAGCCCTGTACAAATAATATATATTTTGCTCTATTGCTAATGCATGTGGAGTTGATCACAATTTTGAAATTTTATAAATGTTTATGTATGGGTATTGGCATCTGCCCTCTGTCTGTTTTCCTACTTGTATAACCTTTTCTGTTGACGCAGTCTTGTTTTGCATGTTAAGTAACCCTGGGTAGTTATGTACATGCTGGCTGTGATACAGCTGTGCAGTGTTATACACCGCTCTCTAGGAATGTTGGACTTCCAGTCAGTGTCACACCCTCATGTTATTTAGTAACTCAGCTTCATCAGTCCCTCTCTGTGCTTACCATTAAATAGCCATATTTGCTGAACTTGAACCCTGAGACCAATCCACACACATAACTGTATTACATATTGCTTACATGATCCAAGTCCAATTATAAGCAGTTATGTATGCTTTGCAGTTGGACAGCACTGAAGCACTGTCTCTTGTGTAAACAACACTGTGGGAGGAACACTTATGCAAGGTTATAGTGCCGAGAAAGTGATTAAGTGTGCCTGTAGGCAGTTGCTTGTATTTGGTAAGGTAATGTACAGACTGACACACATGTAACCAAATCTCTTTTTTCTCTTTCACTTTACCCTCACTGTTTCGTCCAGCTCCTGATGATGTTAGTCTGAAAGTGTGGAGGGCTGAGGCCAGCATGGGGCTTCGTCGCTTCTCAGATGCCCTACGTGACCTGGAGGACTTGTGCAGTGCCAGGCCCAACTGGACAGAGGTAAAACCTAAAGCTAGACACTGGGAACACTGCAGGGAAGAAAGGCTTTCACCAAATACCAGCAAATTCTGGAAGCAAATGTAACATCGTCAAGAAATTGAAGCTGAAAACAGGCTGGCTTATACAACAAGACAATTATCTAAAAAAAAACTCAATTCAGCATGAAATACTTCAAGTAATACAAGCTTAAGCATTTCAAATAGCTCTTGAAATCCCCTGACATGAACATCATTGACAATCTGTGGGTAGATCTAAAACATGCTGTGCATGCAAGCCCGCCCCAAAATTTCACAGAACTACAAGTGTTCTTAGGAATGAATGGGTAAAATACTTCCTGCTAGATACAGTAAGTCTTTGCACGCTGTGATGTGATCTGTGATGTGATCTGTGATGCAAAAGTACTGAATTAGCAGAGTGTCCCAACTTTTGTATACAAACATATGTCCTCATTAAACAATTATCAGGGCCCACAAGACCTTGGTAATATTTATATTGCAGAAGGCTGCAATATTTAACCAAACCTCTAACAAATCACTAAATATTTTACTGCAGGTATTTTAGTAAATCAAAATGTAGATGCAAAATGTGATGTGCAAAAAAAAAATTAAAACAAGAAATATTAATCACTGAACAATTGTAAGGCCTTTTATGGGCGTTGTGTAAGACTGAATACATCTGTATTTAATATAAACCAACAAAAAATTAATAAATATATACCCCCTTATGCAATGGTGCTGCTTTGTAATTGCCTTTATAGCAGAGGGGTTTGTCTCTACATATGAAAGTGAAATGTTCATTTAGAAAAGTCACAATGTAACACATGATTAATGATCTAGTCCTTATCAAGATATCTATATGACCCAACAATTGTCATTTCTGTTAACAAAATGTAGGGCTATGGTTAACCAGGTTACATTAAAAGTTAACCCGTGTGTTAATATATTTGAAAGGAACACCACAATAGTAACTGTAGTATGAAATTTAAACTGTTAAATCTCTAAATATATATATTTATATATAATGCCTGGCATACAGACCTATCACATCTATAAGCATGTCTTTGCATTCCCATGGCAGAGCTAAAAATGAAAGCCCTCGCTAGTCAGACAATGTTTGTTTGTTTGTTTATTTATTTATTTATTATTGGTTAAATATGATGAAAAGAGATGATTTGTGTTGGTGAAGCATATTAAAATAGCACCACTGCCCCACTGTTCGATTACTCACCGTCTTCCCAGGTCAGTAACCTGTGGCCAGTATGTTGTATAATACTAGGTTCAAAGTTATAACACGTTTCTACAAGCATATTTTCTTTTCCTTGATTGACCCTTGGTATGATATGCTGACGGAGAGCTATGTTGCTGCACTGCCGGTTTGAGCAGGTCATTTCAAGAGAGAAGTGTTATAGCACAGTTATTATGTCACTTCTGATGTAATGGTAAGAGCAGCCAGTGGTATGCAGTAAGGGTAGTTTGACTCTTGTGGTATCAACAACCTGTCTTGCTATGACATGACAGTAGCTTGCAGTAGGCTATTTATATTGGTGTAGCCTTATAATTACTTTGGTTTGGTAGTCATGCATGCTTAGGGGACATTATACGTCTGTCACTGGTTTGGATTATTTAAACAGAAGATTGGGTTACAGAAGAATGGGTTAGGAATGCATTCACCATGACATGTGAATTACTTGCTTGACTTGGTTATGTCTGTCACCAAACCTTCTGTTCCTGTGGATAGGGTTTTTTCAGGAAAGGGAATGTGCTACTGGAAATGGGGAGGAAAAGTGAAGCGCTTGTCCAGTTCCACCGCTGTCTACAGCAGCAGCCTGACTTTGCCCCTGCTAAGAACCAGGTTAAGAAGGTAGGTCAGGCAGAACATGACGCGCCCACACAAGCTGATTTAGACATTACTTGACATGATGTATGCACATTATGAATCAAAGCATTTCCCTAAAATGGTCTCAAATAAAGTCAATCAGCCAAGTTGCACTTGGTGTTTGAGATGTGTTTCTGACACTGTAACTCAATGGTGGGTCCAGAATGTTTAAACAGAATAGTTAAAAACAGAACCAAAAATGTAGATAAACTTGTGCTTGTCTGGATTGGCATAAAAGATGCTGAATGCTGTTACGCATGAGAATTTCTGAAGTCATTTGTGTTATACATGCGTCTTGCTCACACGCATTTACGTCTTTGAGCGTCAGACTCTGCTGGAGTTTAGAAACATCACAGTCGTTCGCTGTATCAGTGGCAACAAATTACAGCTTTTTTTCTGGCTTTGTTTAAGCAACAGGCCGCATGACCTCACTGCTGAGTAATATGACTAACTGACAAAGGTCTCCAGCTTGTGGGCTGCTATGTTAGCTAATTAATTGAGGCTAAAAGGCTAGACAATCTGGACTATTAACTCAAACTGTATGACTACACAGCACAGGTGAGGGATTAGTGGCATGTTTTCCCACAAAATACTGTCGTTACACATTTAGCCATGAGCAGCTGTAATGCTGCTCGTCATCCCACACTGCAAAGTTCTGTTTACTGATGCTGTGTATGGCTTTGGTGCAACACTAATAATGTATTTGTGGCAACATGCAGGGAGGATTTACAAACTGATAAGGTTTGAACCAACTGTGTTGTCTAGAATAGCATTGTAGCTGTAACACAAAGCTAAAAAAGCTTAACACCAAACATTTTGGCCAATCACCGGCATCTTGAGGAAGGGGAACACTTAAAATGTGGAGTCAGAATATATTTTTCCGATCAGACACAAAACACATTTCTCTCCAGTCTAACATTTCTCTTTACTGCATGTCTTTATGAATTTGTCCTGCTTTCGTGCTGAGAAGATTTTAGAGGCAGAGGGGATGGCTGTACCAGAAGACGTCCCCCAGATTCTGCATTTTGTGGCTGAGTATCTCAGGGACCCCTGCCCCATAACCAGCTCTGTAGGCCCCTCTCTCACCGAGGGTCTGCAGTCTTCACTGAAGCAGCTGGAAGAGAGAGCTGTATGTGAGGAGGTGAAGTGACTTTAAAACTGCCACAATATCTACATTAGGGGGTCTTCAATCTTACCTGCAGTGTACCAGTGGGGCAGCAGATCTTACAGTCCTACAGTCACCCTGACCATTTATGGATAAGATTTCAGACCCCCTAATCCACACTGGCCATCAAAATGTTGAGAGTACTTTGCCTTCTTCTGAAAATGTAACAGGTTTAGGTCAAGTTCAGGTTTTCATTTATTTAAAGCTCCATTTAATGGTAATCTGCCCTGATTAAATCATTAAGACATCATTTAATAAGAAAAGTCAGAGTGGATATAAAATAAGCATATAAAGAAACTAGCAGATTCAGAATTGTTCATAAAATCAATGATAGTGATAGTGAAGTCAGATCTCTATTTTATGGCATTTGATTTCTATAAGTTCATTAATCCCTCTAAAAGCTGTTACATAACATGATACCAGACACATTACTTTACTGTAGATTTAACAAAGTTTGTGCTTAAACAACTGGTAATGGTGGAAGGACTAATACATGCAGAGCGTTGTAAAGCAAGTAGGAATGGTTAGGTTTGGGTATAGGTTTACCACTGTAGTAGCATTTTTTTATTTTAGAAATAAAATCCTAAAAACACTTGTAGACGAATTGTAGAGTCATTTCGGATACGAAATAACATAGCAGTATGTGTGCTGATTGCAACTTTTGGTTCCTCACAATGTTAGAAACCAGCTTAATTTAGGCATTTAAGCATTTTACCCCTTCAGATGACTTTGTTTACTTTTCAGTGATATAATCGGTAAAACTCCTCTTACATGCTTAAAGTAATGTTATGTAATGTTACTGTATCAGTCCACTTCTAGGCCAACGTGATGCCAGAAGACATTCTGATATATGCTGAATTTTTACACAGATGGACTAAAGCACAGTTTATTTCCTCCATTAGCTGACTGACTGGGTCATCTTTTCTCTTTCTCTCTGTCTCTTCAGCAGACCCACACGGCATCTAAAGTCAAACAGGACACCAGTACCGAGTGTTGTTTGAGTCTGTGTCAGGCTGTTTCCTTCCTGCCCACAGCTGAGGACGATGAAGAGCTGATGATGAGGAAGGATGAGAGGCAGACTAGAGGTGGGAGGATTACAGAATGCAGATAGTGCTGACATTTGTCTTATAAACTTTTCTGATGAATTAGCTGATCAGTAGGATTTGTAAGCATCTTTTAACTGAAGGTTTATATGATCATTGTACAATCACTGTCATTGTAAATGCTCCACAGTTTTACACTTCTTTACCTGTGTCTCTCTTACTAACTTTTAGGCACGCGTAGTGTGGATCGTGAGTCGTCCCTTAGTGTCCTGACCGTGTCTGACTTTGAGTGCCCTCTTTGCATCAGGTCAGTTCAGTTTTTTGGAATGCCCTCTCACTTTATTCTTACTTATTGGACTGTGATGCATTTACACTGATTTACACTGATGTAGCAGTTATGTTATACAATATGTTTCTGCACTCCCTTTTTTTTGGCCTTTTTGCACTGTATATCAATCATTTAAAACCCTCTGTGGTATGTATGTATGTATGTATGTATGTATGTATGTATGTATGTATGTATGTATGTATGTATGTATGTATGTATGTGTGTGTGTGTGTGTGTGTGTGTGTGTGTGTGTGTGTGTGTGTGTGTGTGTGTGTGTGTGTATGTGTGTGTGTGTGTGTGTGTGTGTGTGTGTGTGTGTGTGTGTATATATATATACATTTAAATCACAATCACAATGTATGATTTTTTAATAATTTATTTGTGTGTTACTGCTGCAAATAAGTATTTGAACACCTGCCAATCAGCAAAAATTCTGGTCCTCAAAGACCTGTTAGTCCGCCTCTAAAAACTCTTATTATTTTAAATTAGAAGCACCTGTTTGAGGTCGTTAGCTGCATAAAGACACCTGTTCACCCCACACAATCATTAAGACTCCAACTACTAACATGGCTTAGACCAAAGAGCTGTCCAAAGACAAAGAGCTGACCTCTACAAGGCTGGAAAGGGCTATGGGGCAATTGCCAAGCAGCTTGGTGAAAAAAGACCAACTGCGATTATTAGAAAATGGAGGAAGCTAAACATGACTGTCAGTCTCACTCGGACTGGGGCTCCACGCAAGATCTCACCTTGTGGCGTATTAATGATCCTAAGAAAGGTGAGGAATCAGCCCAGAACTACACGGGAGGTGCTGGTCCATGACCTGAAGAGAGCTGGCACCACTGTTTCCAAGGTTACTGTGGGTAATACACTAAAACGTCACAGTTTAAAGTCATGCATGGCACGGAAGATTCCCCTGCTTAAATTGGCACACGTACAGGCCCATCTTAAGTTTGCCCATGACCATTTGGATGATCCAGAGGAGTCATGGGGAAAAAGTTCTGTGGTCAGATGAGACCAAAATAGAACTTTTTGGTCTTAATTCCACTCGCCGTGTTTGGAGGACGAAGAATGATGAGTACCATCCCAAAAACACCATCCCTACTGTGAAGCATGGGGGTGGAAGCATCATGCTTTGGGGGGTTTTCTGCACATGGGACATTACGACTGCACTGTGTAGAGGAGAGGATGACCGGGGCCATGTATTGCGAGATTTTGGGGAACAACCTCCTTCCCTCAGTTAGAGCATTGAAGATGGGTCGTGGCTGGGTCTTCCAACATGATAATGACCCAAAGCACACAGCCAGGATAAGCAAGGAGTGGCTCCGTAAGAAGCATATCAAGGTTCTGGAGTGGCCTAGGCAGTCTCCAGACCTAAATCCTATAACCTAAATCTTTGGAGGGAGCTCAAACTCTGTGTTTCTCAGCGACAGCCCAGAAACCTGACTGATCTGGAGGAGATCTGTGTGGAGGAATGGGCCAAAATCCCTGCTGCAGTGTGTGCACACCTGGTGAAGAACTACAGGAAACGTTTGACCTCTGTAATTGCAAACAAAGGCTACTGTACCAGATATTAACATTGATTTTCACAGGTGTTCAAATACTTATTGGCAGGAGTAACACACAAATAAGTTATTAAAAAATCATATATTGTGATTTTCTCTCTTTTTTTTTTTTTAGATTATGTCTCTTACAGTGGACATGCACCTAAGATGAAAATTTCAGACCCCTCCATGATTTCTAAGTGCGAGAACTTGCAAAGTCGCAGGGTGTTCAAATACTTATTTTCCTCACTGTATGTATATATATATATATATATATATATATATATATATATATATATATATACTATATATATAATAGATATATATATATGTATATATATATATATATATATATATGTATATACGATATATATATATATATATATGTATATATATATATATATATATATATATATGTATATATATATATATATATATATATATATATATATATATATATATATATGTATGTGTGTGTATATATATATATATATATATGTGTGTGTATATATATATATATACTGTATATTTAAGCATTTGGCTTGTATGTTTTTAAAGCTACATCAGTCAGAAGATTAATGGCTTCAGTTTGGCACATATTATAAAGCGATAATCAAATTTTAGATGTATTCATTTATCTTTCCCCAGATTGGATGGCACGTCCCACTTTTCATTATAAATCAGCTAAATGCTCTTTTTTAGACGTGCATTTTGGCATTAAGTGATTGAATACAAAGAAGACGGGGAGATCTTATGGATAAACCTTTTTTTTTAGTTAAAATAAATAAGGATTTTTTTTTTGTTGTTTTTGATGTGTTCTATTTAGTAAAGGGTTCTGATTTGTTTGATATCTGTCTTCATGTGAATGTATGAAAACATGCAATCTAACATTATAGATATTAAGATATGGTAAATGAGATGAGAATCCAAAAGAGAAGACCCAAGACTGTTGAGCTTTACAGGAGAGGACTCGTTGTTGTAATTTTGAAAATGGGAGTAAAATACTTAATTCTAAGATATGTGGTGTAGTTAAAGGAAGGGTTATTATTTAGTCTTAGACTTAAACTGAAGGTCAAGATTATTTTATATTTTCAGTGTGAAATTGAGTTAATCAGTCACAGACATTTCCATTACCTTTTTATCCCATCTATATCAAGGGTGCTAATAATTATGCGTCTGACTGCAGTAGACTCTTGTCACAGAAAATGTATCATGGTTTTCTAATGACCGTGATATCAACTGCATTGTCCTACAGCACTATGCAATTCACTAAAATCAAGGTTTTCCTAAGGTTGTTTTATGAGCCGGTTACCACGCCCTGTGGCCACACATTCTGCAAGAACTGCATGGAGAGAAGTCTGGACCATAATCTCCGTTGCCCACTCTGCAAACAACCCCTGCAAGAGGTTAGTCTCCAACACACTTGGTCTCAAATATATTCCTTAATATCCTAAAACTACCAAGCTTTACTCACAGTTTTCTATTTTGGTTTGGTGCACATTTCACAGTCTATTTTCATGCATTGCTAATTTACCTCTTCCTTTGCGGTTGTAAATTGCATTCTTGCGTCCTACGCCAGTATTTCAAGAACAGGAAATACAACCCTACGGTGCTGCTGCAGGAGATTATGACCTGCCTCTTCCCCCAGCAGCTGGCCGAGAGGAAACAGGTGCATGACACGGAGATGGCTGAGCTCTCCAAGTGAGTAGCCTTTTAGAATGAGGCTAATGCTGTCTGAAATTCCCCATGATGACACTGGTGCTGAAGGTTTGACTATTTTAGAAAACATTAACCCTCTGCTCTTCCTTTGCAGCTTGACCAAGGACATCCCAATCTTTGTGTGCACAGTGGCATATCCTGGCATCCCATGTCCATTGCACGTCTTTGAGCCTCGCTATCGCCTGATGATGCGTCGATGCATGGAGACCGGCACCAAGAAGTTCGGCATGTGCAGCTACGAGCATGGCAAAGGGTCAGTCAACAGAGGCAACTGACTTTTATAGTATATTTAAAATTTCTTACCTCTTTTGAGACTTCATGTTCAGGGTCATTGTAATGGATGTAGCATGTATAACGTTTAGTAATAATAGTAGTAATTGGAAGTCCAATCATTGAACACTTCTTTGGATTTCTATTTTCTTCCCTAAATTGTGGAGGTGCCACCATAAATCAACATTTTAAGGGAAGGTCCTACATGACCCCAATTGGCCTAGTGGTGCTCTGTATAGTAACATATCCTAAACCATAAGAATTCTTTCTTTTCAGTCAGCCTTGTGTTATTGCTTTTTAATGTATTTTGAATGTCTCCCAGATAACTGGTAAAATATAGAAAATACTACATTTACACAATTTGAGGCTTGATTTGAGGTTTTCCACACCATCCTTGCAATGTTGGTCTAAAAAGAGGCTGTGAGTCAAGAAAATGATTTAATTAAATAATGTAAACCAAGTGGGCACAATGTGCTAATTACATACATGACCACAGACAGCTCACTATGTCTGACACCAGTTAGCCAATAGGGGGTGCTAAAATGTCTACATAATTTTTTGCCAGCCACTGATTTACAGGCTAAACAGAAATATTAAACAGGCTTCCGTAGGGTTCAGGTCAGAAGGTTCTGTTTTTTTTTTTCTATTTTTGCAGGCATATACATAGTTTTTAGAGACAATCCCCACCCCCACCTGAAAAAGTATCTATTAATTAATATCCATTAATAGGAATGTTGGCTTCTAATAGAGCTGATGAGACAGAATACATGATTATATGTCAGTAAATTGCTAACTGTAAAGTTTCTCGTGCTAGTTGTATTTTATTATTAGGAGGTAACAATACTTTAAAACTTTGAACCATTGAAACTAGACTGGCAGATGATTTAGCTACCAACATTGGTGGTCCCTCCAAAATATTAATTATATGCTGGACATTACAAGCATCACTCATATTTTATATCAGAGCTCATATATCACAACGTGTACACCATATAGATGTAAGCCTATGATATGTGTTCTACTCACCTGTACAGCTTCAGAAGTCAAAGTTATTCTGGGTAATATTAGCATCACATACTGAGAAAACACAGTGGGCTGTTAATTCTATGACCAAACCACAGCTGTCCCAAGATCAACTGAGAACCAGTCACCGCTGATTCTTTAGTCTTGTTGCTATTTTCACATTGAATCTCATAAATCCTTCCTGAAACCATAAGGAATAAGTGTCCTCAGGCTGGTTAAGTTAGTGGATGGGTGCCAATAACTACCTTAAGGTTAAAGGCAAAGGCAGTTAGCTGGTTGCTTAGCAGTGAAATAAGGCACAGTTTGAAAGAGATCATAACTAATTGATTGCGCATAATAAAGTGACACTGCTCACAGAAATCAAATCCAAATGTATCATCTTAAAAAATGCAGCTTATATAATAATATGTGACCTTAAAATATATAATATTTGTGTGTGTTGCTCCAGGTTTGCAGATTATGGCTGCATGCTGGAGATCCTGGACCTGGACCTGCTCCCTGATGGCCGCTCATATGTGGACACGGTAGGGGGCAGTCGTTTCCGCGTGCTCAAGAGAGGCCAGAGGGATGGATACCACACTGCTGACATTGAGTATCTGGAAGACCACAAGGTTCGCTTTAATAGAGCTTAAATTACACCCTAGGTCATCTTATCCTGGACCAGTGCCCTTTCTTTCACTTGTGTATTCCTATCCTTCCTAGTTCATACCTATTGTTTGTTAACTGGGTTGCTCTCCTGCTCTGACCTAGCTTTACTCTAAAAGGGAGCCTCTTCATTCACTTCAAATTTGAATGAACTTCACCGGCCACACAGACAACGTACTTTGTAAATACACAGTTATTCACAGCAGCATGCTGCGTAATTTGTTAAGACACACCTTACCCTGTCCAGTGGTACAAAGGGTCCACTACTGGATCTCTGTTAACCAGATGTTATTTGGGTGGTGGACACACAGCAACGACACTGAGATGTTAGTAGTGTGGTAATATGTTTTACATTAGTGGGAGTTTATCAGGTGCAGAAGCGTTGCTAGTGTTAATACTAGTGTCGTTCCAGGATTTAACATAATCCATCAAACACAAGTATAATAAACTGCATGTGAAAATGTAGTACATTACTCGTATAGCACATTTCTTGTTAGATTGAGGATAACCATGAGTGCGTGTATTTGTTTGCATGTGTGCTGGGCTAAATATAGGCGGATGGTGCAGAGCTAGAAATGCTGCAGCGTCTCCATGACAGTGTGTATCAGCAGGCGAGGGAGTGGTATCACCGGCTGAACAGCCGCATCCATGAGCAGATCAGCCGCCAGTACGGAGCCATGCCTGAGAAAGACGACAACATCCAGGTCTGAGCACACAGCCATGCATACCCTCACATGCCATCCACACACTCTGATACCTGTGATAGAATCTTGTACAAACATCACTGGGACCAGTTCCTCTCCTGGCCTATACACTGCATGCCATAAGATTGCTAATACCACAGATGAGCATGTTTCTGCTCCGACAGACAGGGGATGGAATGTGGCTCAAATAGATCACAGAGAAAACAGTTCCTGGGACTGACTGATTTAGCAGACTCTTTTACGTTGATGTAAACAGGCTTTCAATCAGCTACTTACAACATATTCTAATATAGTTAAGCCAGTGTTAAGCCAATTGGCTCCAGAAATATCAAGAGACAGGCCAAGCTCAATGATTACTGAAGGAGTAGCATCCAAAGTCTGTTTTACTTGAATGTGTGCTATGGGCTTTGAAGTCAGTGTTTAAATAGAGAGCTGTGATAACATTTTTAATCATTATCACAGCCAATCAGGCCATCTGAATGATCTCAGCGGCTCAACTAAAACCAGGGAAATCATACTGCACAAACTGTCATCTTTATTTTGAAATATTTTTATAAATTGCTCCATTTTCCCATGTTGATCAAAGACCGTTTGAGTGATGTACAATTCTAAAGTCATCCATGATCTATCAATATGTTACATAAACAAGGAAATTTGTTTGCCTTGCATTAAGCTACAATTTTGTTGTTCTCTCTGATCTTTAGTTAATTATGAAATTAAAAAATCATTTTATAATGAGGGGTTAATTTTTATTATCACTTTATTTAAGTCATTTTTAAAACAGGTAATCAGTAATACATAAGGGAATGTGATTTTAAAGTAACCCTCCCGAAGCTGATGCTCAATATCATTCCCCCTGTAGTGTAGTCAAGATCTAAATATTTAAAATACAACCCTCGACAGTGTAAATTTTGCCATTTTATAATGAAGCAATGGGGAAAGCATTGCTGAGAAAAGGCAACGTGTTCCCAAACATCTGATTGCCGGTGTATTTTCCTCCATTTTGAAATCAAGTATTTTTTGTTGTATCTGTGTTTTGCAGGCATCTGCTGATGGGCCAGCTTGGTGTTGGTGGCTCTTGTCAGTGCTTCAGCTAGATCCAGCCTACCAGACCACCGTTCTATCCCTTACCTCACTGAAGGAACGGCTAGGACACCTGCGTATTGTACTGGAGTACTTTTCCCAGAGCTAGGCCGAATCCCTCTCACCTTTAACATGCACATGGACGCACAGAGTACATCAGCTGTCTTTTCACTCGTTAAGCGCACGCAACTTGAAAAACATTTATTTTTTGAATTTATTCACTTCACAATGGACATGTTTTGTCTTGATGCAAGGGGTAGTGTTCCTGTCCTTATGCCACCTGCCTTTATTTTTGCTTTGCCAGTAAATATGTACTTCAGACATATGGCATACTAAGTTTCCGACTGCTATGAACTGGAAGTTTGTTAAACAGCAGTATTTGCTTCTGTTGTTGTCTTTGACTGGCTTCGGAAGGCATGAGCGATCGGTATAGATATTAATTTCACTGAAGAGGAGTGCCATGGAATTACTCATAGTTTCCCTTTAAAGAAAATGATAATAGATCAGGCAGCCACATCCTTATGTCATGCAGCATGCAGATCCTGCATGTAGGCCTAAAGTTGACATGTCATAGTAGAAACCCATTAGTCAAATATGTGATGCCTTTTGGAAACAGGGACTGTTCCTAGCTGTAGTTTACCTTTATTAAATTATTTACCACAGGAAATCCTTTCTTATACAAAATCTTGTAGAATTTAGACACAAAAAAGATGAAGTTTTGTTAGTGCTAAAGGCTTTTAGGAGTGAACCCTAAATGACGCTGCTCCTCCATGGCAGGCATATTAAAATTCCTAACTGAAAAGGAGCTGAACACATCAAATGAAATGTATTGCTTCCTGTGATATTTCATGAACACATCCTTGACAATTCCACTTATAATTCAAGCAGTGATAAGAATGCCTTTCACCACAGACAGCATGAGCAGAGAAATTACTATTGCAATAACAGTTGTATGGAATAACCTTCAAAGCTCCTCGTCTCAGCAGATTCTTGGTATTTTGGATTTCCGGTCGAGAGCTCCTCGCTATCCTTTCTTTTCCTTTCCTTTTGTTCAACCTGAATATTAAACTGAGGGCAGGATTTCGGGCACGCTGAGGGAGTGAAAGAGTTTGATATGCAGAATGAACACAAAAGCTGATCACAGAGGTTTCAGATGCCCTACGAACTGTCAGGCCGTGGTGTAAGCCTTGTTTTGTGTTAATCAAAGCTTTTGGAAGGTCTCTTGCTTTCTCAGTGTTTCTCTTAAAGGAGATTTGTGCCTTTGGGTCTAAAGCCTTAATCTGGTTGAGAAAGACACAAGGACGCTCCTAAGCTCCTGCTTTTTATTTTCTTTGAAAGTGGAATGTTTAAGCTGCGATATTACACATGATTTGCTTATGGACACGAGCTTGAGGAGAAAACTTTTTTCGTTTCCTATTTTGGAACATTGTATGTTTATGCACATGCTTCTAGATCAGAGATAGAGTCATTCCTGGTAAGAAGCACTGCAGTGCAAGGCATTTGTGTTTGTCCTCAGACATCAATCATGTTTTCTACCTGCACTGAGGCTAATCTCTGCCATATCGTTTTTAATACGAGTTTGCATATATGCTAATGTAGATGTAGTCGACACAAAGAGTCACTTTAAGAGGTCCTGAGGGAGGAAAAGGTGAGGAACTAGTCTGACAAAAAAGCCACAGGACTTGATGTTAATGCAGACATCTGATGAGAGCAGTTTGGGCTGACTCTGAAGTCTCTTTATTTAGGTAGTAGATAGTAAAGGGACAAAAGTTGGGCTGTGGGGGGACATTGTCTTTAAATAAAGCCAATCTCATCTGTACCTCATGATGGTGATTGGTTCTGTCATTTTACACTGTTTGTCTTCAGGAACAGAGATGCCAAGGTGTCAATGCCACAAAATGAGAAGCATAATCCACTAATGAGCCAAACAGGTTTTTAGAACACATCCTATGTAAGTAAGCAACACATGTAAACCAATTAGTGTACCCCTCTCAGGTTCTGATCACATATAACAGGGAGAAACGAAAATGCAGTTCTAGACACTTCTGTGATAGTGTTTCATGCTACAACCCACATTCTTTTGCACATCAGGGTACCTATAGGGGTCAAAAGCCTTTGGTAAACAATCTAACTTCAACAGTCCACGTTTAGTGTTTAAGTTTAGCTTCTTTAGTGCTGCAGTTACAACACTCACACTAGAAATCCTTAGTCACCCAAATCATTTCTGTAAATTCATACCTAGAAAAGACGGTTCCTCAGCAATATATGTACTGTGTAGGTTTCTATATATCTCTAAAGACACAGGTTTTGCTATAGTTATAATGTCTGCTTGTAACAAAAGTAGGACCCTTTTTGGTGCTGTATATATAAACCCTTTTCAAAAAGGTTTCACATAGATCATGTACACTCCATCAATCTGATACAAGGAACCTTTTATTTAATGCGAAGGGCTTTTTGAGTGTGCACTGTTCTTTGCTAAAGAACCCTTGCACCCTTTTAAAGGTGTGTGACCAAAGGTTTTAGTTTTTCAGCACATTCTTTTTTCGGAACCTGAAAAACAGCCATTTTAAATTGCCAAAGAAAGCTGGGATTTAGTTTTACTTTTATTTTGATGTTCGATTTCTACAGTCTGGACCTCATGATCCCAGTATCCACCTTTTTGAAAACCACAATATGGTCACTGTACATCAATAAAACATAATCCCCAAAACAACCTGCAAAACTGCATCCAGCTCTTTATTAAAGTTCTGCAGACTTGATGTGGTTTGGAGGACAGTATAACTTACTGTGAGCTATAAAAATAAACAAAACTTGAAAGCAGAAGAGCACTACTCTTAACTAAAGTGGTGAAGTTTTGTCATGCTGTGTCTAAAACCATGTGCAATCTTACTGCAGACCTGAGTGAGATTTCAGCAGGTCGAGGGAAGTTTCGGGATGTATTTACAGATTTGGGTGACTGATTTATTAGAAGTGTTAGCTTCAAATGTTCAGTGCAGAACTGAAGAAGCTAAATTTGGATACCAAACTTGCGTTAACCAATCGGCTATATCTAGGCTAAGAGGAAAACTGAATGAGATGTTTTACTGTAGTATAGAGAACTGGATATCAGAGCGTTAAGCTATCAACACAGCACCAGTAATTTCAGTAGATATATACTGCAGAACATACAAATGAGAGCAGCAAGGCTAAATGAAAGACTAGTGGAAGTTAGCTTTTTATTTAAAAACTGCAAAAAATGCACCCAAAATTCATTTACTACACCCAGAAGCATTGTGGTCTTCATTACCTTAAAGGACAACGGTCGCCTCCTAGATTCTCTTGTTTAGAGAATTTAAGAACCTTGCTTTGTTTTTTGCACATTGTGGTTCTGAGGCAGGAAGACTTTAACATAACTCTGCCTGTTTGGCCGTTGGAAAGAGTTTTACTCACAAAAGTGAAAGATGGCCAAACTTCTGATTACAAATCAAGCAATATGAAAATGTCAAAAGGTAAATATTTATTGTTATTCCTATTACTGTTGTTTATCATTTCTATTAAATGCTGGAATTGGGATGTTTTCCAACTTGTGGCAGCATTTTATCTAGTTACTCATTTCTGATGGCCCATGTTAGACATTACCACTATGAATAATAAAGTGAATGAAACCTTTGTCAGTGTGCATACAAATATGTTGTATGTTAAAACGAATATTCAGTGGGATTCAAAACAGGTTTTGGAGGCAAATCCAGGTCCAGACAGATTCCAGCTTAAGAAAGCATGCTCGAGCAGTGACAGGCTCTTAGAAATTAGACTTCTAAAACCAGCGCTGGACTGATCTGACTTCCAAACAGCCTGCAAATTCCAAATCAACCACCAGATGGCAACATAACACCACTAAATATGTCTCAACTGAGCTTTAAGCATGTGATTTGTTATCTTGCTCAAAAGCATTACAGAATTAATGGGAAGGGGGTTCTGCTTGAGTCTGCTCTGACAGTGTAACGTTCACCTTGTAATGTTTGACCAGAAAGTCACAAAGTCTTTAAAGTCAGTCCAGAAGCAACTGACCATGCTGCAGTAGTTGATTTCTCGGTACATGGCTGGGTCATGGTACACTTGACACCCAGTTTGTGTGCACAGCTACACAGGTCACTAGCAGAAAATCAATGTGAGGAATGAGAGGGCAGGGAGAGAATGCACTGGAGGCCCTTGGCCTATTGATTTGGAGTGGCACCAATAAGAAATAAAGGAAAGAAGACAAAGGAAATACAGAGACTATTAGACTGTAAGCACAAAAGTTTTTGCTTGTACAAGCGTATAATTTCATTTTGCATTTTGAAGGTAGAGCTATGAAACTCTACAGCAATTTACTCTTTACTAACTAACAAGTTGTTGATTTTTGGTGGACGGTGGAAAAAGCACCTCAATGTCCACCAACCAAACATACCAGTCAACAGCATCCTGTGGGCGGTGTCCTGTGACCACTGATAAAGGACTGTAAAGACTGGTGAAGACTGTGCTCCTGCTACAGAATAATAGAGCCGGTTAGCTTCTCCCCGCAGTTATGAACAATTTCATGGTGATCTTAAATGATCTTCTCCCAGATCGTGATTTGGGGTGTCTACAATCCAATGTTTACTCCGCTGGTCTACCCAGTCCAGCAGAAGCCACCTTGACTGTGAATCATAATATTCTACAGCATGTTAAAAGTTCATGACTTGCTATCTTTTAGCGTAAGTTGGAGGCTAATTCTTGGGAGTGAAATGCTATATTGAAATTATATGTGAAAGATGCCTGAGCTGAGCTGAACGAAACATGAGTTAAGATTAAAAAAAAAAAAAAAAAGCGTTTTTAATATGTGAAAAACATCATTTTCATTTGTCAGAGCTTAAAAAAGATAAGAAGTTCCTATAATCCTAAAGTAAGAACTAGAAGAAAGAGGACAATATAATATACATTACATGGGATACCTTGACCAGACAATGTAGGACCATTTATAAAGTGTTTTTACTTCCTGATCTTGTGAAAACCTGGCCTATGTCTGGCCATTTACATCATGTTTAAATATGTTCTATTTCCACTTGCACAGAAGCTTGCTAGAAGATACACAAGCAATAACAATATCTACAATGATGCAGGTGATAGCTCGTCCTTGTATTGTCAAGTGTTTTGTAATCTCTTGCCAGTCATGTTGAAGGTCCTGCTCACAGTTAGATCACTGAGAACAGGAAGCCAATAAAAGGGCTGCCAATGAAAAACTAAATGCAACAATGGCTAAAGCTCTTGGCAAGTGACAACCGCAGCCATCCGCTTGCATCAAGAATTCACGTTCAGGAGCAAACAAAAGAAGAGTCCTGCAATTTATGTGTCTTGAGATTACTGCTCAAAGTTTTGGTAAAACAGTTGTGCTATTAATGACTAAAGAAAAAGCTCGAGGAACCGAGTCTGAGGGACGTTCATTTTAAGCCTGCTTACAAAGTGCTGAAGATGCTCTCCTCTGTATGAAACGTTGCCGGGGAAAAGGATCTGTCTGTACCAGAGTGTCTCTCTGATGCAGCTCAACGTGAACATCAAAGCTCATTAAAAGCACTGGCATGAGAACAGCACTGTGAGCTAAATTGATCCATCACCCACCTTCAGATCCCCCCTCCTGCCTGTGGCTCTCTGAGGGCGGATGACAGCCATTTTGTATTTAGTAAGTCATCACAAAGGACCAACTGCTCAAGAGATCGAGTGAGAAAGAGAGAAAGAGAGAGAGACCCAACTAGAAGAGCCCATCAGTGCACAGTGTGGAAATCCTCATGATGCGATGAGGATTAAGATACGAGTGGTATGTCAAAATGGTGACAATTAGTTCAGGACCAAATTAATGACGTTTCCACGGTGGCGGTCAGAGATATGGGTGAAAAAAGAGAAGACGCAGCAGCTTTTCTGCATGCGTCCCACGGCCAGTAAGGATTACATTAGTGACAGCTTTTCAAACAAAGTGTGCATCCCTCTCTCTTTCCTTTATTTTTATTATTTCCACGCAAATCCATCACAGCCGTTTAAGATGCCAGAGTCAAATTTTATAGAAAGGGATTATTAATTTGAATAACTGGCACTTCACAGACACACTTGTTTGTGTTCTATGAGCTGTGGTATGAGATGCTAATACTTCACAATAATGAACTGTCAGAAAGTTCCCAAAATATGTGCATATTCTCTCTTTCTCTGTGTCCTCTTTGAGGGATAACAGAGGGTGGGAAGGCAGCAGAAGCTGATAAACCTGGCTTGTTTCACGCTAACCTAATCCCCTTCTAGATAAAGCTTCGACTGGCAAGCACAAAAGAGTGGAGGCAAACCTATCAGAGACGTAGCACTCCAGCTTCATGGAGCAAACAGTAATTATTCGCAGAGACGGAGGAGAAGCGACAGGGCAGGGCATACCGCCTGGGGTCGACACTGACAGGGCAAGTTGGTATGCTATAATCCTAAACCTACACAAGCCTTCAGGAGTAAACACTGGCAAGAAAGTTGCTGAAAAGTAATACGCATTTGGTGGGGTTGAGAATTTACACACGCGCTAAAGTGATGATTTGGCTGAAAATCAAATTCAGTAAAATATTTAAAATGTAATTTTACAGCCAGGACTGTTTTCCCCTGGAGTTGGATGCTTAATGCTAACAGGACGTGTGTGTGTGTGTGTGTGTGTGTGTGTGTGTATAGGGAGTCCATGTATAGACATAAGGAATGCAATCCAGGTCCAAGCCCCATGAGCAAGTCAAAGGCTTCTGACACTGGATGATAATTTCATTTATGTAATATTAATTTGATGAAAACAGCCATAGTTATCTGGCATAATGACAAAATCAAAATGAACAACATTTATCATCATAATTTGAAGAAATAACTGCTTTGGCAGTATGCTAAGTTGTCTATGTGTCATGTTGCAGAGATATCTACTTGAGTTAGCAGGCTAACCAACTAATCCAGGCCATCCTTATACCACCACCGCCACCTGCTTACGCCATCAATAGCCTACATCTTTAGGCTATTGATAAATGATATAACTGGAAGCAAAGCGTCAACATTAGCATTGCGTTTTACTGCTGGTGATGCTCTTGGCATGGATGAAATCTGAAGTTGAACTGAATATTTTTTCTAGCGGGAGGGACTGTGCATTCTCTAGTAATATGTTGGCCTCTGTTGTTTGCAGTATGAATCTGCCAGGTAAAAACATCTTACAAATAAATCCCTTTAAACACATTACAGTGTTATAGTAATTACATCAGTACTTTACACTCTACCCTCATGACCTACATCCCAACATCCCTGGTTACTTTAGCATTGCTGCTTCAGTACTAACCTACAGCAACCAACTGCATTCGATCCAGCTAAATCTGTAGTAGTTGTAGACACTGCACTATATCATTTGCATAAGCCTTCATTTGAGCTGATATTGTCTGATTCTGCATTCACTGTCATATGCCTTGCTGAAAAAGAGAGAAAGAAGAGAAACAAAGAAAACCCTTTAGACCTATATGATAAAACAATGAGATGTGACATACGTGCATGTGATGTGATTTTGGGGGGAACATGACCTTTTCTGCTTACAGTATAGCATGTTACAGACAGATGAGAGAACAGAGGCTTCTGCGGAAGAGACACTGAAATAGGTTCATGAACGCAGTGACTGCAATATTCCAGATAATATGGAGTCGAAATAAGAGTGCTACAAAAAATGGAATGAAGCATGTAGAGCCAAATGTGTACAGTCAAATGTGATCAAACGCCGCCTTCAGACATATTAGACCTACATGCGAATAATCAGTGAACCACAGGGTTGGCCTGGCAACAACCCCTCTGCCCACAACACTATATATAAACGCAGAAAGAGTGGAAAAAGCCTCTGGATGGAGCGCTGACGCTAAATCGTTCCTTCGGCCTTTATAGGTTCAGAAAGGGCATGACCTCAGCTACAGCATACAGTGCTTCCATGGCAATGGTGTCCTCCTGGAAAGGTGTAGCCACACATGATGCCTCAAAATGGAGGACAGCCAATGTTAAACAGGATTAGGAAAAAAGGGGAGAGTCTTTAGAACATGAAGTAGACATTTCCCCACTTGGCTTTGTGCAGGGTTCCTCTGGAGACGTATTCACTCAAACAGGCATTTGAACGAACATGGCAGATAAACATCTTTTTTGTGTTTAGCTAACATTTTCCACTAACTTGCAAGATCAGCGATCTCCAGTGTGCCCGCTGCGGTGCCAGGTGGAGAGTCGAGTTTCACCACGACAAGGTGGATTTTACTGATAACAGAGAGCGCAGGCTGGGTGGTTCCTATCTCACAAAAGAAAACTGACAGCTGGTGACCTCTGTGTTTTGCAAAACTGGGCCTTTTGTTACAGACTACATCTAAGCCAGTTTGACTGTAAGTTATAAATTTAGTTGGATCCAACTTATATTGTGTGATTTACAACAGACATCACCACGACAGAGGAAACTGGACCTGAGAGGTGAAGGGTTTGTGGTTGGGTGTAAATCTGTCAACACCAGACTGGAAGGAGAAGGGGCCTCAGGCACTGTACAGCTCAAAAGAAAAGGTGAGGGAGCAACCTGAAGGTCAGGTTTAAATCCTAGGACTGGCTGGGTATTCCTGGTTGAGCCCTTGGGCAAGGCACCCAATCCCCCACAGCCTCAGGCAGCATTGCTCTGCTGGTGATACTGTGTTGCTCTTAGCGATATGGCTCTGTATGCAAATTTGTTGACCTATGGGGCTGGGGAGAGGTGTTTGGAGGGGGGGTGGGACTAGGAGTTACGGATGTTATGGATATTTTTAAGCCACTGTAACAAAAAGGTCTTTAAATCACTACTCTACAATTTGGAAGTGATTACAGACAAAAAAATTAGTAATAAAAAAAAAAAGTAATGTCAGCAGGCTGCTTTTAGAACATGATGACCCAGATTTCAGATCCACAAAAATGAGATTTAAAATTTCAGTGCATCATGAGATATGTTTGACATATGTCTAGAGATGAAATCTCATTACACATTATTATTTACACCTTATTGAAACTTTAGAGGAGTCAGTGAAAGGACAGCAAAAGTCTGTGCTGATAAGCAGCCCAAAAGGCTTTATCTCTATTAAACCACTGGAGTCCTTCAGAACACTGTCCAAAAAGTTACAATCAAGATGTCCCACAAGAATATTAAAAGCCTGATGAGAACCCAACAGAACGTCATTCTGATAATGAGAATGCATTAAAACATCACGGCTAATTTGAACTGTCAAATTAGGAAGGGATAGAAGTAAAGAGAGGCTCATTAAAAATCAATTCTGGCCAAGAGGCCGTAAGTCACAGGCTTTGTGTGGGACAACCTGGACCGGCTACACAGTGCTAGCAGTAGACTGAGCTTGGTGAGGCATGATACACACACACCTGGCTTCAGTCGACAGTGAGCCGCATGAACACACACATTTGGCTGATGGCCTGACTGGCCTTTTTGCCTCTGACTGATGAGAACAGGCTCGTCTGGGGCTCGTCTGTCCTCATCAGCGCCTCGGCTTCTCTTTTTTGGCTGGACATCATCATGGGGCAGAACTGTGGTGGCCATTAGGGACAGCAGCGTGGGAATTAGATTACTATTTTCAGTCAGAGAGATTGGAACGGTTGAGGAAAGAAAAAGCAAAGGCATCGCTTGTATAATGCATGGGATCGATGGGCAAATGAAATCGCTTATCTGTTTTTTCTGAGCACGGCAGAGGCACGGCTGGAGGGACGGAAAAAGAGCAGTCTTCTGCAGATGGTGTAAGGTCAGAGTTACCTGTGCAGAACTGTACAAAACGTTACATGAGAAAAAGACAGGAAGAGCAAGAACACTGTGTATGTATCCTGAGCTGGGAGCTTGATGAAAATGGTGAAGGTACAGGCTTTGGTCTACCAAAAAAGAGCTGAGATTTGGTGGCTTCCTTTGCTGTATACTAAAGTAGTTTGAGCAAAAGTGTCTTCTTTGGGTCAGGCCTTTTTCACCTTTTTGAGAGGTTATCATTACGTCACTTACATTCATGTGTTGGCTTCTGAGTTCCAGACAAAATCCTTAATGCCTGATAGGTGGATTGATTTTGGGCTAAATTTACTGGATGCATAGCTGATGTCAGTTACAAAATCTGATCTTCTCAGGTTGCTTTATGATACAGCAACACATCACCAGCAATTCATTTTTCCAAAATAACTTTCCTAACATTGATGGTAATCTGAAACCATTCAAACCCAATATTGGTAATGTAAGTGTTTTGATGGACAATAAACAATTAATACTAAAATATGACAATGCTGCATTCAAAGACATTTTATAACCAGAAGTGGAATTAGCTTTCCCTGGACAACCACAATCCAGGGCTATTTTGTAGCAAATGCTGCAGTACTTCAGTACTATTCAATTAACACTGATCCAAATGCTTTGTATTTTCAACAGATGGTGTACCAGGTATCAAGATGCCACCATGGCACTAACAAGGCATCAAAAAAGGAGTTATTGTAAGTTGGGGTCAATTTTGGATACAACTTTATGTTTGATACAACCTGATGATGTGGTTTAGTACATAGTGTAAGTGGTTAAAACAAAACTTTACTGTGCAGCTAGACACTGTGGGTCGGCCTTTTTGGAAAACAGGTGTTGTGCTGAATTCTGTCTCCCCTGCAGAAACTCGGCATTTCGCATGCATGCATGTCATGCTAGATTACACTAGATTCAAATCTCTGTTTCTATTTTTGAGCATAGTTCATCACAGTTATTCAAAAATAGAAACAACTGAGTCTGTAATCAGTATCCGGTGGCATGCAAACGCCTGCGTGACAGCCGTGCACATGAAAGAGAGTACATAACACCTGGGGCCGGTTGCACCAGCAAGCCTAAACTGAGATGGTCTTAGGTGCTAAGTCAGTTGTAGCCAAGACTATGTATCAGAGAAAACTTAGACCTAGACAGCTAAGACTGGTCTAAGCAGTAGCGTACATAAAATAGTTTACATTAAGCTGCACTGAGGTTAAAACACTGCAGCGGAAAACTGGGAAAATAATTACTGATGCCATTAACAAATGCATGATTGCAGGAGGCCAGTGCACCACTCCAGATCTGCTGAGCAGGGCACGGAAGGACATTACATTCTACCAAACTGTGCAACTGCGAAATTTCGGCTGGCTCTAAAAGCTGATGGCCTTGTCATTTAGTTAGGGGCGGGGGATAACAGATCCTCCCCAGGAAACATTCTTTACCAGATTTGTTTAAAAAGAAAACCTTGTTCTCTTTGCTTGCAAACATGTTATTATTATTATTATTATTTTAATAATGTTATTAATACTGATACAAATACTCCTCCTACTCCTACCACTACTACTACTACTAATAATAATAATAATACACAATTATTAGATTTTATTAGTATTACTAAATTACACACATTTTATGGTACACAGTGATGTTATGTCTGGTGAAGGGGATTCTCTTCTGAACAAATAAAAACGTGGGGGACAGGCCAAGCTGCAGTGGTAGTGCAGACTCTTCCTGATCTCCTCAGGACACTGAAACTTTGGTGAATTTTAGGAAGTGGCCACTCTGGTGGAAATAAGCTATACAACTGCAGGAAACGTGGGGAGGAATATTTTCTAATGTGCGTTGTGCTTCGTTCCCCTTCTGTGAGTGGATCGATCTGATGCTTGCGCATGTGCCTTTCTCTGGGCAGGCTGGGACCTCATTTACAGCGGTACCTCTTACACTCTCCACTGATATGTAAGCCTCCGCTCAGTCAGATGTGTATGTACGTAACGTTAGCCATTATATATTGGATGGGTTTATGAAAGGAGACTGAAAACGTCTAGCCTGGCTTATCACACAATATAGGCCAAACTCTGAAGCAAAAAAGCACTGTTAGCGAATTAGCCAGCTAGCGTTAGCAATGCAGCTTTGTTAGGCTAACGTTACGTTGCATTACACTACAAGGGGAACATTACATTTCACAACAGCAATTACGTGCCCTACTATTTTCGGTAGTTAACTAAAAAACAAGAAACACAGATTACCTGTACAGCAACAACAAGCCAGTTCACATACGTCCCTTCAGGTGACGGAGCAGTAGCCGCGTCTGAAAAACCAATTCAGTGTGTATTCTGTTGGCAGTTGGAGACTGTCAGGCTGCACCTGTCGCTTTCCCTGTTGGCTTGCTCTGATGAGTTGTGCCGCCGTGTCTACATGTCCTACTGGAGCGCATATTTACAGGTAACGACAGAGACCTATATAAAACTGCAGGTAGGATATTTTGAATCACACAAAGCTGAAGTGTTTTTTTTTTTTTTAATTTCCCGTTCTACCTTACCTGCAGCGATTACATTGCACTCAGGCACTATTTAAGATGGAACGGAAAGAAAAAACGAACAAGAAGCTGCAGTTCAGGAAACTGCCGTGCACTCATGCCATGGCAGCTGTCTAGCAACACCATAACAACCATCTGCAATGCCATAACAACCGCCTAGCAACACCTTAGTAACCAACATACTTGTCATGACAGCCATCTAGCAACACCTTAGCAACCATCATTGATATCATTACATAGCAATCGGCTAGCAACAGCATAGCAACCGACTAGCAACAATCTCACAACCACCTTGAATACTATAGTAACCAGCTAGTGACACCCTAGTAACCATCTGGGATACCAT
This sequence comes from Prochilodus magdalenae, assembly GCA_024036415.1. NCBI lineage: Eukaryota > Metazoa > Chordata > Actinopteri > Characiformes > Prochilodontidae > Prochilodus > Prochilodus magdalenae. The sequence goes on from JAMWET010006026.1 coordinate 47,831, forward strand.
TGCAACTGTCCAACAGCTCCCTAGCAACCAGTTAGGATACACCTGGCAACATCATTGGCCGCAATTAGGCATACCCTAGCAACTGCCTAGCAACACCATAGCAACCACCTGGGATACTGTAGCAATGGTCAACAACATGTCTGCACTTCTCTCTGAGAATGCGATTTAGGTCATCTTGCTACAAAGTCAAATATTTAATACTTAGCAATATATATATATATATATGTATGTATATATATATATATATATATATATATATATATATATATATATATATATATATATATATATATATATATATATATATATATATGGTCACTGATGGAAAGAAACCTTTTTCTGTTTACATATAGATGTTCATGTTACATAGGGGCCATAATCCAGACATGGGTCCCATCAAGGCAGCCTACAAATCTAGGTATCCCAGATACTTTTTGAAAACGTTCCCTGTTGACAGTGGGCTTCACTTCAGTGGGTAGATGGATGATATGTTCAGGACCAAGTGGTTCAGAAAATATGATAGACCATATTGGGGACAGTCTTGAAGTCACGCTTAGAAAAACATCACCAGCTTAGGCTTTCTGGTGCAACTGTCCCCTGTTGTCTACAATAGCTGCCCTCGACATTCAGTCAAACCTCAAAGGTTGTCTTGTAATTGGTCAACTACATTATTTGCGCTAGAGGACACCACTTCACACAGCTAACTCTCTGAGCATGCAATCCAGGTCAAGTCATATATTAGGTGCTTAGCATAAGCTATCTGGTCACTGATGTAAAGAAACTCCTTTTTAACCTAAACTACATCAACAACCTTAACCAAGGTATATATTTACAGAACAGATTTGGGTGCCTATTAACTCTGTTAGCAAAAAAACTAAATGTGGACACTAAACTCTGCTGTCTTAATCAACTACATTCAAGATGAATGGAAAATTTTATAAGTTTGATTGAACACCATAAAACCACTGATACATAGAGTACTTCTCAGTACTAGCTGTACTACAGCGACTCAGAGACATGGAGCAGATTCAGTGTGCATGGCAGCCGACCACATGAGACTCCTCAATGTGAGAGGATACATCAATAATGCATAGCCCCAGACATCTGAAGAAATGTGTCTTTCATCCAGCTCAAACGAACTTCTTTTTTTTTTCCTCTGGACTAGGACATAAGACCCCATGTGCACTGCCCCACGAGTACGTGCACACGCATGAATTCTTCAAGTCAAAGGTGTGTGCATGTCATGAGCCTGCATTTATGGGTGCATGTATGCGTTTGCACCTCTGGGTGTATTCTTACCCCCACTATCCTACTTTGAAAAGCCGCTGGGTCAAGAGTCGTCCAGACACATTGCAACACTCCACATGTAAACCCAGCTATGAAGGCAAGTTCCCCACCTACATGTGCGGGGTTCGGGAGCCACACTGCCAGCGAAATGGATCTCTGGCACGTAGATGGGCTGATTTGTGCAGACAGCAGTGTGGAGCTCAGAACAGAGGGAAGGACTCATGGGTTTCTGAATCACGTCGAATGACAGCTGCCTGCTCTGACTTTGGCTTTTTGCTCATCTTTTTTTTATGCATATTGTTCACATAATTTCTTTACTTTTCCCACAAAAGCTGCCCTGTGCTGCACTCCACATTCACCAGCCTGAACACTGGTCCTTAGCAGAGCAGTGCTGCTGTGTTCCTAAGTTAAGATAAAGAATAAATATCCAGCCAACAGCATCCTGGGCAAAAACTGACCACTAATGAAGGACTACAGAATAACTGTGTTTTTTTTTACAACAATGCCTTCAGATGTATGTATTTGCACAAGAGAAAGAAAAGGAAACTGTAGTTGGTCTTACAAGTATGCACCAAATGGAACAACACAATATGGCCCTCAGAAAAGTTTGGCTCCACTTGGAAAGAGGTATTATAGTCCATGCAGTTGACCTAGTTCTAAAATACACCTTGTGGTGCAACCTGGACACATCTTCAGACACAACAACTGGGTGTTTCGGGTCTTACATCAGACACCCTCACCCGGGAGACCCAGCCGGGGGTGATCAGGCCCCGACTTGTGTCCAGGTAGCGCACTACGCCACGCATCCCACCTCCTTAACCAGAGCCAACGTGAAGCCTTTTCAGCAGCTTCCATGATGTTCTTCATGGCTCTTCGTCTGTGCAGTCCGCAGATCCCTAGGAGTCCCAGGACCCGATGTAGAGACTGGCCAGCAAAGCCCCTGCAGCCAACTTCAATCGGCTCGCAGCGGGCCTTCCACCCATTCCTCCGACACTCCGCCACCAAGTCAGCGTACTTGGCCTTCTTCCGCTCTTTAGCTTCCTCCATGCGATTTTCCCAGGGGACAGTTAGCTCCAGTAGCACTACCTGCTTGGTTGCCCCAGACATCACGACCACCAGCTCGAATGAAAGCGATGGTACACTTGGAGGGGTGTTGCCGCTTGCTGTTGATAATCCCAGTACACATGGAGTCCGCTACTGCCCGCAGAACCTGGTCGTGGCGCCAACGATATCGACCATCTCCCAGGGCCTTTGAGCAGCAGCTGAGGATGTGTTCTAAAGTTCCTCTCTTCTGACACAGTTGGCAAGCAGGTGAGTCCACCAGGCCCCAGGTAAACAGGTTGGCAGGACTCGGGAGAACGTCATACACTGACTGGACAAGGAACTTGAAATGGTGTGGCTCCACCTTCCAGAGCTCTGCCCAGGTGATCTTGCGGCCAGCTGTATTCTCCCATTTGGTCCAGGCCCCCTGCTTGGACATGCCCACCATTCTGCTAAAACGAGCTTCCTCCACCTCGGCACGTACCTCCTCCTGGACTAGTTTCCTCTTCTCCTTTACACTAGCTTTGCTGTAGCTAGGTTTTGAATTGCTGCCCAGCCCGACCTCAGCTTTGTATAAAAAAGGTTTTGAATTCAGTCATTTGTTCTCATTGTTTTTTGTCTACTAGCTAATTGTTGTTTCTTTGTTTCAGTGCAAGAATGCATCTTGTTCCATTATTCAAGGTGGTTTAACACTACACAACAGGATAACAGTTGTCTGTTGAATCTAAGTGACTGGCTACAACTCAGAATTCAGATGCGCAGACACCAGATGCTCACATACCACATGTGTCCCATGGTTAGCAAAACTAGCTCCTTGTAAGGTGCATACATCAGGTTGAATGCTAAACTTTAACTATACATTTATATATCATCAGCAGCCGTAATTATGTATTACTTCTAACATAATAACATAATGTAACACATTAATAATATAATATAAATTTAAAAAGCTAAACAAAACAAATATTAACATATTGTTGCTACTGCCAGTAGATGCTTGTGAGGCGGGGTCATAACGATGGTCACATGAGACAGACCATGGGAGGTGGGGGCACTTTGGAAAAGGGTCCTATTGTTAGTAGGTCACTGTCAGGGTGAAGCCGGCAGCTAGCGGTGACCTCCCCATGAGTTTAGTGTTACGTATGTGCCTTTCTGCCGTGTGTTGAATAAAAAGCACTCCTAGTGTTCATTGTTGACACCAGCGTTGAAAGCAGAAGGTTAGCTGGGTGTAGAGTTGTTTTACTGCCATTGCCATTTTACCGCCTAGCTGTGCAGGACTTGAGGCAATGCCCTGTGGGAAGTTTCGCCATGTGCATGCAGTGTTTCTAGTGGTTGTTTCTCAAGTCCAGCTTGAGCTGGTAGGTCACCGGGACAGTCGCCCTCAGGTGGAGGGGGGCATGCAGCTAATGATACTGGCAGTCAGTGGCTATAAGCTTGTGAGGTTGGTGTTGATGTCATTCTTTCCTGGCTTAAGTTGTGTGGGGGTGTTCTTGTGTTATTTATGTCTGCATTTCTTGCAACTGAATCATGGCTTCCTGTCTTAGCCTCCACTGGTGCCACAGTGCTACTAGAATCCCATAGTGAAGCTAGCAGAAATTAGCATTATTATTTTTTGATCAACATCAACCCAGGTTCCAATGCTAAAGGTTGGCTTTATCAGTAATCAGCTTGTGTGAAAGTGTGAAAATACAGCCAAAATTAAAACGTCTGACATTCTCCTTCCTACTTTTTAATGAGGATCAGAATGGATGAGGAGGCTGTTTGTTAGTGCTGCCACCTGTAACTGCGATGCAGTAATAAGTAAGACCTGGACTGCTCAAGCATGTGGAGGGGAGGAAGAGAGAAAGCTAACTGAATAATGACAACCCTTATGTAGTCTGACTGCAGAATCAGAAGGTTGTTCTCAGGTAGGAGATGTGGAAATGATTACTAATGCTGTCCAGGCACCCTAGAGGGCTAGGCAACATTGTTGATAATGGCTGTCTACTTTCACGCTCAGTTAGAAATTCATGGGATGACTGAGTGTGAAAAAGGCAGCTGCAGTATTTGGAGATTACTATGTGAAGGATTTGGCACAGCTAATTTGTAAAGAGGTTTTTGCATATGCCTTCAATAAACAGCTATTCGTAGAACTGACTATATGACAAGGAAATGGAATGTAACAGCAAACAGGATGTCCTGGCTGTCATGATTATGGAGCAAAATGTCATGTAAGTTAAAGGAGCACTGTAGCATAAAACTAGCATTTAAAGCATTATTTGTCATGTCATACAGAATGATGTAGCCCTGGTTGTATGCGCCAGGCTGGATTCTGTCTTTTTGACAGAATTCATTTTTTTTCTGTTGTCAGGGTTTTATTTGTGTTCTTTTCGTACAACACCCATGCATGCATTATGCAAAATGCCACACGAACTTTGGGAAACCCTACCACTACTATTAGTCACTGGTCTATGATGTAAGAAATACATGTGTACTGCTAGCTGGCATTAGGCCATATTCAGATAGTCAGACAAAACTGGTTCTTTGGCATATCTCAATTATTCCCAGATAGATTTTTGACAGTCTGGCCAGCAAAAAAGTGGAAAACATAATATTTTTTGCAAATAGGTTTGAATTCCAATCAGACTTTTACAGATGCATCTCAGCCTTGATGCTCTGGATGCTCCATTTGGATTTCTAAGTGTTTACTGGGTCACTTGCAACAACAAACAACCCCAATGTCAAATACATAGTGATGGAAATGCTGGGATCTGTTTGCTTGTGTCCTTTTATCTAGATAAAAGACCCCCTTAATTCATGTACCATTGATCAGAATTTGAATGTGAAGGAGGGGCAATATAGTAATTCACAAAGTTCATGTATGCTTTGCTCTGAACAACAACAAAAAAAAAAAGACACTGTCCCTGGCTGGGGTTGTACCAGAACCCCACCAGAAGCGTCAGGTGCGTGTACAACGTCACCACAAATGTCAGGAATTAAAACGGGTGACTGGAATCATACTACCTGGTGATAGGTGGGCTATTTCATAGACATACAGTCTACTTAAAAAAAATGGTAAAAGTACATACCATCTACAAAATCAAAATACAAAATCTTTTGCGTCACAAGTCTGCATATCACCACAAATCTCTTTTTACCACCTAAATGTTTTATATAAATATGAATTATGGGTTCATACAACCACTAAATATTTCGTGATAAATGTATCCTTGCCCCACCCATGCCTAAGCACTAGACTTAGTGACTTTAGAGAGTCTTCATTCTGCAATTTCATTTGCAGAAAAGCAACAAGCTACGCACCTCTTGAGGGGGAAATCAGGAAATACAAATCTTTCAGTATGATTTTTTAGTGTATTCTTGATTGAGTGTTACATATTTTAGCTTATTTTAAAATAGTATATTACTGCTGGATACCTGCGAAGTTACTTATTCAGTACCTAGTTCTACCAATCAACCTTAATTTATTACATTACAACAATTACCATGTTCAACATAAAACTGGAACGGGAGAATAGCTCTGATATCATAGACAAAGACACTGGATGTTTTAATAACTTTGTCTGCCGAAAAGGAAACGTCTCCGGTTTTCATTTCAGAAATCTGCACCTGACATTCAGGTAGGCTACTAGCTGTATTTTTCTTTGCTAGCACTAAAGCACATTGTGTCAGCTGAACAGTTTAGTGTTAACCATACTATGTAATATAGTTATTAGAAATGCTATTAACTCTTTGAAGAACTTCAATATCTTATTAGAACTCATTCTGGTTTGTAGCTTGCTAGCTAAATGACTAGCCTCTGCAACTTGTGCACTGTATGGTTACAAAACCTTTTCCATTTTTATCATTTAGTTTTTTCTTAATATAAAGTGTATATAAATAATTATTTAAAGGCACCGGCACAATGCGTGAAGAATTTGTGATGAATAGAACAACAGAATGGTTTAAAATAGTTTTAAAGAATCTATTTCCATTGTAAGATTAGAATGTTTTAGTTTCTCCTGTAAATTGACTGTTTTGGAGATACAAGGTCTTGTTTCAGCAGCGATGACGTATGTGCTGGGTAGAAGATTTGCCTCTTTCTCATAATTGTTTGATAGTAGATGCACATCCTTGTTCCGAGTTGCTAGATCTTGGGTGGTTTATTTAATTCATTTTTTCCTTTTTACTGGAGATTTTTTTACCGGAGACTTTCGGGATAAGGAAGTAATGTATCCAATATTATAATACATGTCTGACTTGAAATGATGGCACACTTTTAATTGAGGTCTTAATGTAAAAATAGATGCAGTGACACTGAAGAAGAGGGAGAGATATTTCTATACTGATTCAAGACGTCACCTGTTGAAATAACTATAATAATCATCCATATTTAGTGCACTAATTATCTCGCTTGACTTAATTGGCACTTACTACCTGTGTAGCTATGACGATTATCACAGCTGTGACCTGACGTTGTTTATGTATGCTTGCCTTGGTGTTGTCGGTGCAGCTCATTCTGAACTTGGTAGTGGGGCCTAAAATATTGGGGACACTGTACATACTTTCACTGTGAGCTTTGTGAGGCTCTAAAGTGGTGCCTCTCTTATTTTGTTTGTAAAGCTCTGTTTAAGCGGTTGTGGCATTCAACCGCAGGGCTCTGAACCGGTGGCATGAGGAAGGGAATTAGTTGGCATTCCGGTGGCTCTGGAGTTTGGCCTGAAATCCAGGGCTGGCCTCTAGAAACACGGGGGCTCCTGCCAAGCAATTTAAATATGCGTCCCTAGCCGGCATACTGTACATTCTAATCCCTCTAACCTTCAGTGAAGGTTACTAGAGACAGAAAACAAAAATGAATAAACTGTGTGCAATGCATGTGTATAAACACCAGCGGAGAGATAACAGTTCTTCACTTTCTGTGTCACATCAGGAAGGCCGGGGCAAGCTCTAGTCATTTCCATTTTTACCCCATCCGAAAGGAGGACTTGCAGGTTTATTAGAGTTAGTGGCCTGTGATTGCCTTTTAATGAGAGAATGAGTGTGAAGGCGAGATAAGGAGGAGTTCAGACTGAGAGGTCCTTGGTGGGATTAGAATAATCATCAAAAATGCCATGTCTTTAAAAAAAGCCCACAATAGGATGTGGCAGCCCAGCGCTTCCAACCCTCAGCAGTCAATCCATTTGTATTCCAGTGCAATGGTCCAGTTGATGCCTGTGAATATAAATTTTGCTCTCCCTTTAAAACCTGCCACAGCTGAAAAAAGGCGGTTCTTGCTGGCTCTGTGAAAAGAGCCTGAAAACTCTATTTTCCATCCTATTCTATAACTAAAAGTAACTGATCAATTTAGTAATGATCAGTCTTAATGAGGTGTTGATTTAGTCTCTTTTCGGAGTGGAAACTTGCTACCATTCTGATCAAATACGCCTCTATCAAACATGCGACAAAGACACAAAGGCCACTTTTACTGCTTTTATTTTCTGTATGCTGGTGTACTATTGATCGCGAGATTATATGGCAGATGCTTGTGGGATGTGTACCCTGATCAAAAAGACAGCAGATTGAGTTTGCTTCAGAATGTGGCACTTTGGATGAGTAATTCTGGCCCACCACATACAGCGAACATAGTACATAAAATCTCAAATGGACCATTGAATTGAGTTAGATGTGTAGGCTAAAGGGTGATTTTTGATCATCTGAAATAGAATAATCCACTGCTCTTTGACTTGCCTGAATAGACTGAAGATAATAGTGATAATGATGGTAATTTGACACCCATTTAAAGGACTCTCAGTGTGCAGAGTGGATCTCCAAAGCATGCTGAAATAAACAGGCAAGGGAGTGTGCTGCCTAAGGGTGTTTCAAGACCAGACAACGGCTGTTACTCTTCTTGTTAAACACGGGCTCACTCTTTATAGCTCAGAATGCTTTTAAGTACTCTTCAGAGACTGCAAAGGCTTGCCCCATTACATTAGCTCTGATCTGCAACTCACAGTTTCAGCCGAACAGGCCTACTGCAAATGGCTCTTTCGGGAAAAAATAGTCCCAGAGAGATCTGATGTACGGGTGAAGCCGTGGCCAGCTCCAAGTGCAGCGGCTGGAGGCCTTTTTACTTTTATTTAATGGGGTTGTCCAGGTGGTCAGGAAAGGCATGGCTTGGAACTGGAACACCGTGTTGAATACTTGTTGAAAAATATGCAGAATGCTAAACAACTGTAGATGGACAGTTCTACTGAATTGGTTCCATTTTTGACCAGCTTGGACTTTAGAACAGGACTGTTTTACAAAATGACATAAGTGGTAGTTCATTACTAATGAACAACGTGTTACTATGGTCTTCCTTAGGATTGAGTACTAAGTTATTACCTAGTACTTTCTCGTAGTTAATAGTATTTACTTAAGTGTTAAAGGAGCACTATTCACTAGTTCCTGCTTAGTTCCAAAATAGTTACCTATTAACAACAAACCAGTACTGTACGTGAATATTCATGTAGTTTATTATTTCTCTATTGTATATAAATAATAGGGCCTTTATTAGGTGTGGCCCTACTCTTCTACAAGAGGTTCTCAAGTTCCCAATCTTCACTAAACACTGATGACACAGACCAACTCACAAACTGTGTATTGTTAAAATGTCTTTAGGTAACATGATTGATTTTTGCTATATCTCCCATCCTTACTATACACAGTTTATTATATAGTGGCTGGCTACTTGCACTAAACATCGTGATCTCTTATTGTTGATTAGCGTGCAGAATAGCAGTTAGCTACAATTTTCAAACCAGCTGCCTTTAAAACATGACAAGCCACAAATAGATATGCTAGCTGCATATCACAACTTGCCTAATGCAAATAACATCATGTAGCAATGCAGCTGTAGAAGGATAATGGCATATGACTGGTGTCTAAAAATATAAAAAAATCATTTTATAGAGGCATCTAATGACTTATGCCACATATTACAAACTAGGAGCACGTATGCTAATGTTCTCCACATACTTTTTTCAGTGGTTGCATTACAGTGTACTCGCCCATATTGGCACCCCTGGTTAACATGCGCAAAATAGGCTGTAAAAAACATTTTTGAAGTTTTTGTTCATATTTTGACTGAAACATCAAAGAGCAAAATATAATAATAATAGTAATAATAATAATAATAATAATAATAATAATAATAATATTTGTATAGTGCATTTTGTTCATGTATACCGGTGGTGCCAATATTTGTGGAGGGCCCTGTATATCATCCAGGCATAAATAGTATTACAGACTCAGTGTTAGAGTCAGTCTCTCCATCTCTGCGATGAGGTAGAGATTCTGAGAATGGGCTGATGGTGTGCTGTCTAAAGACCAACCAGATCCCTGACTCACATTTTTTATGGTTTATACAAATCTTTCTGGTCATCACATATTGTCTCTAAATTCAAATGACTCAGAAAATGCTTATTTTACCCATATTGCACTTGGGACTGATCATTCTTTTCCGTTTAGGGAAATCGTGGGCCATTATGAGCACACTCTCATTATGATTGCTTTGCATTTAAATTGTGAATTGAAAACCATAATGCATTTTTCTGCTATAACGTGACATGTGTCTGAGTGGTTGCAGGGAGTGTCTCTGAGCTAGCTGAGCATCTCTCTCAGTGATAGTTGGGGTGGTGGGAGGGGGTGGCGGGGTGAAACATGTTATTTCTGGTTATTGCTTTTCTCCATCTGCCAGTGCACAGTGGTGTTTAAGAGGCAGGCAAAGTCACTGCACTCAGACAAAACCTCTGCACAATTAAATGGTTAAGATGTAAACAAAGGATCAGAATGGTATGATGTGAATTGCTCCATTCTCAGTTAGACTTGCAGAGTCTGAATTTTTCACAGTGGTGATGATAGGAACCAAATTGCCAAAAAAGTTTCATGTTTCATGAAATGGTTATGAATTCCACCTGTTGTCTAAGACATTGTTTGATGATAGTTTTGATGAGACTTGGGCAAAACACATTATTTTAAAGTTCATTCAGAGCAGAGAGGTATGCATAGGTTGTTCTAAGACAGACTAGTCCCCAAAGTATAATTACCACCACCAGACAATACAGTAAAAGGAGGATGCATGTAGATTCACTGTGTTCTTGATAAACAGTAAAAATGGTTTTGTAGGTATTGTGCCCTGGTTCCTATTACCATCACTTGGCAGCAAGACAGCTGCTCTTTTTCCTCCAGCAGCTGAGGAGGCCTAGACTCCAGGATACTTACCAACTTTTACTGGTGCACCATTGGGAGTATGCTGAAAAAAGATGGTTGTTTACATTTATGGCATTTAGCTGACGCTCTTATCCAGAGCGACTTACAAGGTTAATCATATTACAGGTAGGCCAATGTAGTGTTAGAAGTCTTGCCCAAGGACTCTTATTGTTGTAGCACAGCATAGTCACCCAGACTGGGAATCGAACCCCAGTCTCCCACATGTGGTGGTATCCGCTGAGCTACTGTTGACTTCAGAAGGACAAAGCATGACAACTCTCCACTACACATCAACGGCTCCACTGTGCAGATAGTCAAGAGCACCAAGTTCTTTGGAGTTCACCTGGCAGAGGATCTCACCTGGTCCCTCAACACCAGCATCATAACCAAGAAAGTCCAGCAGCGCCTCTACTTCCTGAGAAGGCTGAGGAAGGCACATCTCCCACCTCCCATCCTCACCACATTCTACAGAGGAACCACCGAGAGCATCCTGAGCAGCTGCATCACTGCCTGGTTTGGGAACTGCACTGCATCGGATCGCAAGTCCCTGCAGCGGGTAGTGAGGACAGCTGAGAAGATTATTGGTGTCTCTCTTCCCACCGTCATGGACATTTACACTACACACTGCATCCCTAAAGCAAACAGCATTGTGGATAACCACACACACCCCTCACACACACTCTTCACCCTCCTATTATCTGGAAAAAGGTACAGAAGCATCCGGGCCCTCACATCCAGACTGTGCAACAGCTTCTTTCCCCAAGCCATCCGACTCCTTAACAACCAGAGTCTGGTCTGAATAACTGAACACATTCAGTGACTGGACTGAACGCACACACACTCATAACCTCATCTTTTAAATCTTTCTACACATAAAACTAAAGAGTACAATGTTTACATTTATACCAACTATGGACATAACTGCTGCTAAAAAAAAACAATGTTCATCTTTAAAAATGGACATAACCACACTTTACCTGCACTGTCCCCTCCCTGTCTTTACTACCAGTGGGTTATCTGCATTGTCCCATCCCTGTCTTTATTGTTTGCTGTTTCGTATATTGTAAATTGTCTTGTGTATTTATTGTTCCATGTAGCACCTTGGTCCTGGAGGAACGTTGTTTCGTTTCACTGTGTACTGTACACCACTGTATATGGTAGAAATGACAATAAAAACTACTTGACTTGACTACTACTTGACTACTTGACTAAAAACACCATAGCCAGTCTCAACCGCTTACAACTCTGCAGTGGGTGATCAGATCTGCACAGCACATTACCAGGTCTGTTCTGTCAGCCATTCAAGACCTCTTCAGCCAGCACTACAGGATAAAGGCCCAGTGAACAGATTCTTCATGCTCTAATGTCTGGTATTCATTATGGCACCATTCGAACCTGAATCAGCAGGCTCAGAGACAGTTTACTCTCAAGCTACTGAAAGGCTTTTACTTATACTTGCACACAGATAGACGTATGAGTGGACCCTTACTCTGTACTCCCCCTTTGCACTGTTACTACATTATTCAACTTGTTTTTACTATTTAAAGTGTTTCCCATCAATCACATTCATACCACTAGTCACTGTGACTTCAATACATGCCATCTTAGTTTGAATGTGCATTTAAACTTAATTTATTTGACTTAAGAAAGGGGGAGCTGTGGTGGAGGTGGGGTGCACAAGAAGGTGAGGGGAGAGTAGTGTTTTTTTATAAGGCATGTAAGGATGGAGGGGAGGAGCTTGGGCATGGTTCTTCTCCCAAACATCTGTTATTACGTAACTCCATGTCAGCAAGGCGAGTTGGCTCCGTCTGAGAATTTTTAGATTACTGTTTCATTAGTGTCTGTACTGTTATCATGCCTATGACAATACAGCTTGATTAAACTTGATAAACACCACTGTAAAGGAAGTTTCTCTGAATAAACCATTTATCATCAAACCACTGTGAATGTAAACCAGTTAGAAATACAGAGGATTTGTAACAGCGTGTTACATTACACACATTTTGGTTTGACTGTTCCTGCAGGGCTACTGAAACAATCTCCTAAAGGACAGCTTTCCTAGGTGTGCTTGACAGTGATGACCCTGGTTGCTTTAGCAACAGCCTGGAGGTCAGACAGCCTGTCCTGCCTGGCCATATCCCCCCTTCTTGCCTCCCCACCATGGCGACAGCCAAGGCTCTGGCACGACTCCGTAATCCACTCATCCGTCATTCCGTCTCTGCCCATGTGCGCCACCATACATCTCCCCATTCTTTGCATCGCCCATTTAACTCTGCCATCCATCTTCCCCCGGTGCTTTTCTGCTCCCATCCGCAGGCCAGGGCGGCCCTGTCTGATTACCCTGCGGTGGGCCGTCCCACTCACGGTGGGCACAGACGCATCTTTACTTCTGACTCACAGCATACCACTTACTCATCCACTTGCCTGTCTGCGTGGAGATTCGGATGGGATCAAAAGGCTGTGTGTTAACATGTCATGGAGGGGGCTTGCAGGATGAAATAGCAAGGCACTATGCACTTTCAGGACCAAAAGGCGAAATCATGAGCGCATCAGCTGCGGCGTCACCCGAGGCGGTGGAGTGGAGGGAAAGGCAGGAGAATCTGTCTCTGTCACTGAGCTGATGAGGCAGCGTGATTAACAAGCCTCTCTTCTCAGCACAGACCGCCGAGCAGTGGGAGCCGCTGATGAGTCAACTCTAAAAGACACTTCCCTCTCCTCTTTTTGCTTCTCTCTCTATCTCTCTCTCTCTCTCTCTCTCTCTGTTATATTGCTCCATCTCCCTTACGCCCACACTGCCACGCACAGGCCACGTGTGCACACACAAGCGTGCACAAATGCACCAGCTGGAATTCAAAGTGATGCCACCTTGTAAAAATTTTATTTACTAGCCAAAACAACCTGTGAGCCTAAGTGTATTGTGGATAACATATGTTTCTATGTGCACTAATTTGCCTGTACCTCTCTGCCTGAAAAGAGTTTCCATGGGTTTCCGAGGGGCAGCTTTAAGAGGCATTCAAACAGCACTGTGTAATCACTTTGCTAAAACTGATTAATGTAGATCAACATTAAACAGTTCTCTTTTACTAGTGCTTCAATTTGCTTACAAAAGTCTGACTCATCCACTGGGGGTCCAAAACACAACCAATATAACCGATATTTTTCCACACCTTTTCTAGAAGAGACCATTTCACATCAAACCACTCTGAATTACTTGTATTATGAACTGCGTGTTGGGACTTTCATGAAAGGGGATCCCACAACTGAGCAGCTGCACACAAGCCTAAGATCACAATGCCTTGGCTAAAGGTAAAGCATGCCATCACTGGAATCTGAAGCAGTGGAAAAGTGCTCTTTGCTCTCCTCTGTGTTTCAGTATTTCAGTTTGCCATGTGAGCCTTTTTTTCAGTGGAGCTGTGTTGTTTCCAGTAACACATGATGAAAGAGCCAGGACCGTTTTGAACTTTGATGGAGACCACTGACCCGCGTGTCATGGATGTATTGCATGTTTTGCCATCACATGCATGCGCCCATCACACTTCCCTCAGCATTTTTATGCACAGACTTGATAAAACGCCAGCTGTGTCAGATCAGACACAGATCCAATATTAGCCTACTTCTGATTCATGATCAATGGTATTCAGGTTGCAGTGGGAGGCAAGCTGAGTGATGAATGTCCCTGCTAATATCTTATACAGTGCCATGGAGTAACACATGTGCATGTGCCTATATGTGTGTGAGTGAATGGGGGGTTGGGGGGTGGGGTTGGGGTAGGTGTTTCTTTCTCTAGAGAATCTTAAAGTGATGCCAAAAGCCCTAAAGCTGGCTCTCTTTTCTGACTCACTTATAAAGCAGCTGCGATTGTGTGGGATATGAGAAGAATATGCAGCCAGCTGAGAGACAGAGGAAGGCTGTGCATAGTGAGATTGCAGTGGGTGGGAGAAGAAGAGGAGGAGGAGGAGTAGGGAAAGAAAGAGAGTGGGATGTAAGCACATAGTGGCAGGTGTCATGGATCCTTTCTTGCAATCTCACACCCCCACGCTGTGTCTTCATTATGTATGCTGTTCAGGCCCACACAATCACACACATTACACTGCAGCCATTGTCCCACTGGGAGAAATCAGGAAGCGCAGGCAGTGCAGGGGCAATAGCCTACTATCTCTATGGATTTGGCAGCTAATGGACAGCTTTTGAGGTTTTTTTTTACTGCCACTTTATTTGCGATAAGCAATCAACCTTAATGGGCAGAGCTTGCCAGGTGTCCTCTTGAAGATGAGGCTCCTAAAAATTTAGTGCAGGTCATTTTTGAAAATGGGAATCTCAGCGCAAATCTTATGTTATTCCTCAGGGCAAATATGTTTTTGGCAGGGTGGCAGGCATCTGAAAGAAGACATATTTTTAAATGACTTAAACTAGTTTCATGAGACTCTATGCCTGGAAAAGCAAGATCATATACATATTGAACATTGCACGTGTCTGAGGACAATTTACATATGTGTCCCCTCCTGTTAATTTCAATGGCCAACTTGGCTGCATATTGTGTTGCATGATGGGTTACGACGCAGCACAATTTGTGAACTTTAGAGTTAAAATTTTGGTAGAGTGATTTTCATCACAAACGTCAAACATAATTCTTCAAAAGCAGATACATACAAAGACGTCTCTTTCTCATCTTTAAATCCATACCTGTATTCGAAATGGCACACTGCATACTACAGTAGTATGTACTGCATACTGCCCCTCTGTGTGTAGTATGCAGTACAGTAACAAGTTTTGAGATAACAGGTAGCAATATTAACACAGTCACACGATCAGTTACCTCACACTGACCTCAGACGTGTTACTGCTGTATCCACTGTTTAGAGCTCTAAAACTGAGCCTTTAAAGGGAGGTCATCTTTTATTAAATCTCCGACCTGTATATTTGAACTTTCTGAAGCTCATTCTGATGAAAACATACCCCACTAAAATCACTATGCCCACATTTATAGTTGGGGTTGGCTGCTTTTTGCTCCCCAGTGTTACCTGACACTTTTTCTTTCACGGAAGCAGGCTGAGCTGGTGAGGCTGCAGTGCATGATGGGATACAGTACATCATGAAGATACCTCCCCCTGTACACTAGAAACTCTGACTGGGGTAGTACCCCATCCAGGTATCTCCAGTGCACTACAGATTTTAACATTTAGCGTGGAAGGTGTGGGTGGGGGAATGTCTCACGCCAAAACCATGTGACCACATTCCTGGAAATATATTTTCAAGATGGGCCTTACTTTATGAACACTCTGCGACCATAGTACAATTCAAAACAAAATTACATAGGGGTTGGTTTAAAACTGTCTCCTTTCTCACTACATTCTAACCCACATTTAGCATAAGTTTTCTCACGCTTGAGTTTCCTACTTTGCTTTTCAAATGGCAAAGTACAAAAAGCCTGATTTTTCTTGCAGTGGAGAAATGGGAGAGTCACTCAGCTACCTTTGCTCAATAGAGATTTCCCCTGAACGAATAATTCATTTTCTCCAGTCACCTTGGATAACGAGACCGTGGCACATATGTGACAGGCAACACTAACAAAGAATGTCAGCTTTCAGGACCAAACGCTCCCACCTGGGAACACAACAGCCTTGATTATATACAGCTCTTAACCATACATTGAGACCCAATCACAGCAAGAGCCTTACCACACTCCTTTGAGTTTAAACACATGGAGAAATGGACCACGTCTATTAATGAACTCGACAGCCATTTCTAAATCTCAAGATAAGGCCTTAAAACTAGCCTCTAGAGTATTAAATAGTTTCACAAAGCAGTCAGGCCTGTTCAAAAAGAGGAGAGCTAAAGGGCAGTGCTATGTTGATATTCAGTACTTCAGTGTACTGCGGTATTCAGCTTGCTCAATGCTGTTGTCATGAAAACATTTATAATACTGTCACAGCATTTTATTTAAATGAGTTTCCAGAGCAGGTTTAGAGATATTATACTGTAGATGTCCTATACTGTAGCTCTGACTTCATAAGCTTCCTCTGCACACATATTTTAATCACGTTTAACTTCCCACTGCTGTCTGGATGAGGGACGGCATGTTAAACAATCAGAATGAGTGCTATAAAAGCACGGAGCAGCCTCAGAACTTTATGCATCTTCAGAAACAGGGGAAAAGTCATATCTGTCCATATTGGAAAAAAAGCAGGATCTCAGATATATGTTTGCAGTACCCCAAAAGGCCATTAATCCTGACCATGACAAATATAATTGGAATGACCATCTTAACAAATACACAGTATCAAAGTATCCAGACATAATTTCTTATAATGAATTTGGCTACTTGCTGCATTCATTGCTGACACAAGCTTTCTGCATAATCTCCATAGATATGCAAAGCCAATTGAATGAGATGCTCTGGGGCAGCCACATAGTCACTACCACGGTCAACTGTACTTTCTGGAGTAACAAAGCAGCATTCAGTATCTTTGGGATGAGTTGGAATGGCATTTGTGATGTATCAGAAATCTGTTTCTGTGGCTGAATGCTGAAAGACACAGCTATGTTCTGACTATAGAGGTTTTAATGGAGCAGAAGGACAGACATCCTATCAGTAGTGTGCAGAGGATGCCAGTAAGAGAAACTCTTAATGCTTCAGCATAGTAAGAGATTCTGGACAATTACATGCTTCCAACCTGGGGATGCCCCCTTCCTGTTCCAACATGACTGCACACAAGTGCACAAGGTAAGGTCCATGATGACATGGATGGGGGCGTTTGGTTGACCTCACCTAGAACACTTTTGGGATGAATTAGGGCGGAGACTGCGAGCCAGGCCTTTCAGCCCAACGTTAGTGTCTGACTTCACAAATGCGCTTCCGGAAGAATGGTCAAATATCCCCTAAAACACATTCCTAAACCTTGAAGAAAGCCTTCCCAAAAGAGTTCAAACTGTTGGAGTTGCAAAGGGTGGGACAGCATCATATTAAAGCCTATATATTAAGAATGGGATGTCACTCAAGTTCATATGCACGTGAAGGCAGACGAGTGAACACTTCTGGCAATATAGTGTATGAGCCACAGCACACACTAACATTCTACACAGCTAACCCCTGAAATGCCAAAAATACTGGGTTATTTTTTTATACAGTATAAGGCCAGTCTTACCGGCCAGCAATACAGAAATGACCATAGTGGTTGCAGTGACAACAGAAAAACCAACGAGCCCAGCTGCAGCAGACTATTAGAGTGAAACACACAGTAGTGCCTATGGAATGCAACCTAAGGCGAGCAGATTACTGAAATGAAATCCAGGCACATGAGAAATTTTCTGCTTTTTGGTTAAAAAATGACACAGTGATTTCTGTACTGTTTGTAGATAGCCTAGCTCCTGTAACCCCACTCCCTCACCTGACACTTGCTAACCTCTGGCTAAGTTATACAAAGCAGTATTCTCTATATCTAGGCAAGAAAGTGGTTGAAGTGGTCAGTAGATAGCAGCAGCGCCTTCTAAAGTACCAGTGCTAAAACAGCTATCAGTGGGTGAGAGTGTAGTAGTGCTCCACTGTGTGTTGGTTAAAGTGTGGAAGTAAACTGTACAGACACATACAGGGACCCTACTAACCTAAAACAGGACAAATGACCTTTAATAATACAGTTTGATTAAATTAATTTCATACTTTTCATTGGAAGTATTAAAGATCATGATTGTGAAGTCCTCAATTCACTCAATAACTAACCAAATGAACTTAATTATCTTAATGCAGCTCACTTACGGTTTTATTTAAGTTACATATTTGCTGAACAAATATTTGTGGAAAACATACTAGAAAAACCCACAGAAGGTCCTTCTGATGCTTCTCGAGTCGGGGGTCCTCTCTCTGCCTCATCATGTTTCTCTTTATTTGTGAAGTCCCCCCAGCCTTAAGGTTGTTCATATTTGCAGCAATAGGTAACAATAACTGCTTATCATATAGGGCTTTTTATTACATGTATTCGCCTTTTTTACCTGACTTTGCGTTCTGGTTTTAAAAGTGGTTTTGGCCTGAAGTTGCTGGTTTCTTCATGCACACTGCTTTAGCATTAACCTTGACAGTCTGTGGCTGCGGCGTGTTCTGAGCATGATTTGAGAATAAACAGACCTCATACATACATTCTGCCAAGCAACCACGTCTGGCCCCAAAGTGCTACAGCTAAAAGCAAACATAATTGTGAAAGCTAGCTGTTATTTTTATTGCTTCTGTTCATTTGTAAGAAAGGGAATGATTCCTTATCACACTGCTCCTGTCATGTCTAGGTACTGTCACACATACTGGATGGCACCTGCACCTGCATCCTGTTTACTCTGTGTCTAGTACTATATCAGTGAGACTGCCGAGACCTTTGTCCCTTTCTTTATCCGCTAATTAGATATGAGATACAGAGCATGGCATCCTTCCAAACATAACAGTGAGTGGATGAGCACCTGCTTTTTGCAATTGTGTTTTGTTAACATTTGCCTAACAAGGACCTGCAGGCAGCTTAATTAAGTCATTCCCACATGCCTAAAGGACATAAGCCAATCCTGCTGTCACTTAGCGTGACTAATAAAACCAATCAGATCAGTGTGTAGATTTATCAGCATTTTATCCCAAAAGTACAACGAAGTGACTTTGGCTCATGGCAAGAAGCTCTGTAGCAGTTTTGGCTGCTTGCAGTGTCCCAACAGCTCACCAGTCGGTATCTATCCCCCTAAACACAAAGCACTGCTCAAAGCCGTAATGACTTTAGTTAGAAAAGTTTTATTTGTTGTACTCATTATTGATTGAATGTACTGTATTTTCCATCCGTTCCATTTTTTATGCAACTGTACCTCTCTATGATCAATAGAAAACAGAAAAACAAGTAAACAAGAAACAAAAACAAACAACAGGATTGTGAAGTATGAATGAGCACACAGGAACATTTGTGCATTGAAGTATCTTAAAAAAAGAAAAAGAAAA
This sequence comes from Prochilodus magdalenae, assembly GCA_024036415.1. Taxonomy (NCBI): domain Eukaryota; kingdom Metazoa; phylum Chordata; class Actinopteri; order Characiformes; family Prochilodontidae; genus Prochilodus; species Prochilodus magdalenae. The sequence goes on from JAMWET010006026.1 coordinate 67,323, forward strand.
AAAAACACATGACCAGTAACACAAAGTATCCTGACTAGGTTTCCCGTTAACTCGTAAACCTCTACAAAAACAACGTTTCTTCACGTTAAAGTAGCATCGTCTCAACATACTGGTTTGTTTGGAAAACACCGATTCACTCATCTTTCAAAAATCCTTATTATACAAATGTTGAAACGTCTCTCTCGTGTGTTACAAATCAGTCACTGTTTATAAAATATGTTCTGACCCGAAGCCACAAGGGACCCCAGAGTGCTGTGCCTTCAGAAAGTAGACGTGAAAGCAACCAAAAACAAAGTGCGAGAGAAGAAGTACAAAACACTCTTTTTTGCTCGCCGTGTGGTGTGAGATAAAGCACAGTCTGTGGGGGAAGGAGCTTTCTCCATTATTTAAACACAATGCCAAAGCCTGATTGAGCTTTCCCAGAGGGTCTTTTTTTAACCCCTAATTAGGCCTAAGTGTGGGATAACACCAATGGTGATCTGAATGCATCATCTTTCAGGAACAGGTGTAACCTCTTTCTGGAAAACTAGTGGCAATGGTCTATGAAAGAGGAGTGCTGAAAGGTCAGCAATGGGCCCCGCTGTAGACTGATGAAATATTCAGCACAAACCCAGAAATCAAACTGTGTTTGTGTGGAGGGAATTAAAGGCATGCCAACATCTACATCAGCATTTTGGTCCATATACGCTTTCAGTATTCGGTTCTTAAAACGGCAGCTACGCACTTTCAGGCCACTTGATTATGCAATGTTATGGATACATAACATATGCATTAATGTATGCAAATGCAAGGCAGTTGAAAAAAAGCCTGCTGACTTATTTCCAATAGACAGATGGTTGATGTAAAAAGAATATGGTATCAAAAGAATGCCCGGCTTTGGCTCAGCGCACTTACAAACCCAAGATAATACTTTATATGAAAAACAGAAGAATGACTATCTGCTCTTCAGTGGCCTCTCCTCAGTATAAGCAGACTGTAAATAACAGGGGCAAACAATGACACGCTCATTAAAATACATTTAACCACAGTAGCTCGTGACATTTTCACCGATGTCCTTCCACCAGCGCTCCGGATGAAACTGCAGATTCAAACGTGTGACAACGTGCTCCCAAGTCAATCTCAGCACAAATGAGGTATGGCACCTTAAATGAGGCGTAGCAGCAATGCAAGGTCGTTGAGGTGAAAAAAACAAAAAAAATCACAGCAAGATAATCAACAAGTTCAATATGCTATGCTCTACTGATCAACAACAAATCAAATTTTCCCCTTGCCCAGGTTAAGATTTACATCAGAGTATTTACACTATCAACAGACTGACAAATTGATATGTTCTTTTCATTAATTAGGCTATGTCCTGTAATAAAGTTAATGGTGGAGGGCAAATCAGCCACGTCGTCTGCTAGTACTGGGCTCTGTGTCGCTATCAAAGCAACAGGCTACTTATTTAGTGAAAAGGATAGGCTTCTTATTCTCAGACCTCCTCTCTAGTACTCGTTATACTGTATGAGCCAGGTAACAATCTGTGCAAAACAATCACATTTTTTATGAGATCCCATTTTCATGGAGAAAAGAGACAACAGTTGTAGAACACTGATATGAACCAAAATATTGCACACTCAAGACAGAAGTAAACACGTCTCTCATACTGGCACAGCATGGGTGTCAAAACTAGACATGACTTTTTTTTTGTTTTCCTCTGTTTTGAACCCATCATGTGAAGGACCACTGCTGTTTGAAAAGCGCCCCTCTCTCAGCCTCTTATTGCACCATGTTTGCCTTCCTCTCCTGCATTCTTTTCTTTCTTTTTGATTTATTTTCATGTTTCTTTAGAAAAGAGTTTCAGAGTGGCCGGTTTTTGCCGAGAGCAGTCCGAGAGTGTGTTTTGGCAGTACAGTACATCCGCTGCAGGAGGAAGGGTCAGGCAGTCGGACGTATGGGTAAGTGGGCGGACAGGGTCAGGGTTGGAGGAATGGGGTGGGAGGGGGCAGGATTCCATGCCTGGACACTCGTGGACCTGCTCACATGCCCGAGGCACCCAGGCCCATGGCGGCTGTGTGGCTCATGCACGGTAACGTCTGCACGGCTTTTGGGAAGTCGTGGGCGACGATGCGGCCGTTCTCTCCGCCGCTGCCGTTTCCACTCATCCGCGTCAGCGTGGAGCAGCGCATGGCGTCGTTAATGGATTGCTGGGATGAAGACAATGGCAGAGTTAGGACACAGCAATGGGGGTGCGAGCAGAAGTGCTTGAAAGATGTTGGTTTTAGTACACAAAGAGATGAAGCCAAGTGTCATGGAGGTCCACCTTCCTTCTCTAACAAAGGACTTCTGAAGCCATTAGAAGCACCAGTTATATTGGACTGGGGTGAGATCTACACCCTGCTGTAAAATGCAGGAGAGCATGATGTCTGGGTAGTTAGTAAGAAGACGTTTTGGCAACAGTGCAGGTTCTTGTTTGCAATCAGTTTTAAACTCCCAGTTCACTGCTCTTTCCCTTTGTTGCATGATACCCCCTGTCTGGCAAGCTAAATGCACATACTGTTCTCTGGTGTCAAAACCTCTTTTATGCTGTTTGAAAAATTTTACATTGTGAGACCATTTCTTGATGAGTGGACCATTAGAAATGGCACAAAATTACTTGCGGTAAAACAGGGAATCAGTGAGCCTGAATAAGACTCCAGCACAGCTTGGTGATTTTCCTGCTCACCTACTGAACCTCATAATTTACTGGAGAGTTGAATTAGGTATGTCTGAAAGGCCAAGAAAGTCAACGGAACGGCCAGAGCTCACCACCCCGGCAATAAAACCTCATTATGCTAAGAGTTCAGAACGTTTTATCCGCAACCCAAAAAAAAGTTGCCATCTGGAATGTAAGGGTCTTTTAGAGCAGCACTTCCATAAAGCCTGCTGCCTCTTAAAGCACAAACTCTTAGGTGCCCACAGCACAGTACTTAGATGGTTATTCCTGTCCTTCAAGTGCTACAGCTCTATTACGGCATTCCTTATATAGCATTCCTTAAGCGCTGCATAAAACTAAACACATAATTTTAAGCATTATTTCCAGTGGTCTGCTCCGTGTGTGGCATGAGGATGTAACTTACTGCAGTTTGCTGACTTCTAGAGTGCAAGCTTTAGGTTACAGCAACAGGTAGTATGTATGTAATCTCACAGTTGGTAGGACTCATTGAGTGAGACACAACTGAGTGACAGCATTAGTGTTTACTGCAGCATAAACAAAAAATGTCTAAAATTTGAATAAGCTGTTATGCTCACTGTACTAACAGATTGAAACTAACAGACTGCTGAAAGCTAAAGAATAGTAAAGCACACGGATTACACAAAACTAAAGTCAGGCATATTTGCCAGATCCTTGTTCAAATTTTTCTATTCCACCATAAATGGTACAGAAGTTAATAGCATGACGCCTGAGGCACTATGTAACTACTGTACCATTTAAGGTGTAACAGGAAAACCCAGAAGCTGACGAGTAGAAAGCAGACTTCAGCTCCATGTGGAACACTGCATTTGGCAGACACAACTGAAATCCAGGCACTAAGCCATTCATTTATAGTTGCCATTCTGAGTCCGGTTATACCTTTAAGGATATAGTATATTCTCACCAATTACATTTTAGCATCTCTCAATTACGTTTCTATTCTGTACATCTGTAATCTTTTTGTCAGCATTTTAAAATAAAAAAAAACATCCACTTGTGTTCTACAAGCAAAGGGATTATGTTTAGACGGTGTTTCATTGCCATAAACTTTTTTTTCAGTTTCCCCTAATAAACACAGCTAAGTCTGTGTATTTTGGTGGGAATGTGATGTTAACCCATACCATTCATAATACAACAGAGATATTACAGGTAACTAAGCCTATTATGAAATGACTAGCTGTGAAAAACACATACTCATTAGCTGTTCAAAATAAAAGGATACATTAAGACTATAATGTCTATAAAAACTATAATATCAACTGCAAAACTAAGCAAAGGTTTCTTTTTTCAGTGTGTGTAGAATACTGAAACTAGATTCCCTGAATAAGAGTTTGGACCCCTTCTGTGTTTGGCAGACTTTAAGAAAAGCTAGAGCTGAGTTCAATGTACAGCTATGTTAAATTTATGCTAGCCTCATCAAAGACCTGCTATCAAAGTGTTTTCAGAATACTAAAACTACTGAAGAACTAAAAGAACAAATCCACTTCTTTACTCATGACCTTAACTAAAATCAAAAACCAAAATAAAAAACCTAATTAAAAAATCGAATGAAATTTTTATTATTATTATTATATTTCCTTTCCTTTTTTTAAACTATTATTAACACTTTAATGTGTTATTATACACTCACAGGCCGCATAATTTTTAAAACCTATTATAACACTGCATAAGCACAGCCTAAGCACTTGTATTGTATTTACACTCATTGTCCATTTTATCAGGTCCACTTGTGCAGACTGCAGTCCATCTATTTTTTTGTTCATAATTTGTCAGAGCCTAACACAATGGCTAACACAAACTGCAGCAACAAATTATTTTATCTAAATGCTAAATCTACTAATAAGGCACACTGTATGTCACACACTGACAGTGTCACTATGGTACTGAAAACGACCCACCAACCAAATAATACCAGCTTAGCCCTGGTCCTGTAATTTGGCGGATTTGAACTATGAAGTGCACATATATGTAGATGAGTGTAAATGTAACATCTTGGAATGTTCTACATTATACCTGAACCCAGTCTATATGGAACCATGTGACACCACTCAACAGCACTGGGGGGTTGAAAGGCTGTTGGAAAGGTGTGAAGCATTTCCTCACAGTGAAGCGAGACCCCAGGGGCTATGTGAGAAGCGGAACTCTTTGATTACTTTTATTGGCCATGCGACAGTCTATTACAATGAAAGCTAGTGGGCTTGAAACCAGCTAACGATGCATGCATTTGACTTGCATATCTCCAATCTTGAAATGATTTCATTGCACTACACTCCAATGCGCTGGGAGGATTAAGTTATACGCCTGATGCAGACTAATTAGCTCGCCTGGAGAAGCGCCGCGTCCCGCTTTACTAATATGAAAAATGGACAGCTGCGAAACGTAACTCCTGTCAATCGAATTAACAAAGCAAATCCACTTAAATCTTCTATTATAGTGTTATGCCAGTGTATAATTCCTGTCTAACTCTGTTAAGAGTGCTTCTTTGTGTAATTGCCTGTCATGGAGATATTGATCAAGAGAACGCACAGAGGAATCTGCAGGTGAAGGAGCTGTTTGGGCCTGTTCAGATGATGAGCCGTTTGATGAGAGGACGGGAGGCGTTCGATTTGTTATATGATGCCTCCGCACTCATCGGCAGATTAAGCTCAATTAAGGTAAACACAACTTAAATCAGGTCGCATCTAATTGCAGTTTAGATCCTGACAGCGGGCCCGTTTAGCATGATTTTCAGAGTGGATGCCACACTTAGTATGTTTTCGAGTGGCATGTTGGAGTGGGGAATCAGACGACCTCCCTGTTTTTGCATAATCGTCAGTCTAGACAGACAGACTATTTGTGCAGCGGTTGTGGAGCGTTGGCGTATTCCAGGAAAACATCGACGTGCACCATCTGTGGGGACTTGCGGCTCGGCTGACGGAGGCTAATGTGCATAACCCAAAGCTCTGCAGGGCAGCCACAATACGGGAGGAAAAAAGAAAGGTAAACAGAATAAAAGCAGAGTGAGAAAGAAAGGAAGAGATGGAAGGAGAAGGACTCAGTTCATGGAGGGTGGGGTGTGTTTGTGGAAAAGAAAGACGGAGAAAGTGAACAAGGGAGCCTGAGATATCGGGGGCCAGATGTACCAAATCCTTGTCTAAGGATCCAATTCATATGACAATTTCAAAGAACACTAAACTTGTCATGCTGATAATATAATCTGTCTGTGTATTTGTAGCCAGAGGAATAATGTATAGCATGTATTAATTATAATTTGAACATAGCAAAATGAATGTTGTAATTTTAAATTGTTTTACTATTATTATTATAAAAGCTTTTTTAGTTAATTTTGTTGGGTTTAAAATACTCTAAGGATCATCTAGCACATTTAATCGAGACAATCGACACAACCAAATACAGGAATAACCCATAAAATTGCACTGGAGATTCCATCACAGTCTAACGGCGAGGCCAAGTTGATGAGGGGCATGTGAAAATGAGTACTGTGGAGAGTAGATAAATTTCACCTGAGCACTTTAAAACCCTGTGCCTTCATATACATAGTACATTTAAAAACAGCATTAAAAGTAAAGGTAACTATATGGTTCTTAGACAGTTTCATAAAGTACAGTTCACTTGTTTATGAACTTTATGTGCATTCACGTGGCAGCTTTTATGCAGTTGCTTGATTAGCTACAGTGTTAGTAAACTGAAGGTTAATTTCAGATGCAGCTTATCACTGCCCCTTTTTTTAGCTGAGCCTTTTTACATACGTATGTATATCCTGTGGGCCCTGAGAGAAGGGAAGTTGAGACAGATAGAAAGAGTGAAAGAGGGAAAAGAAGACTGACAGAACTACTGACAAAAGGAATTTAAAAATAGTGAGAGGTCAGTGTAAGCTTGGTTTGGGTGACTGCAGTCAGACAGGGTCAAGTTAGGATTGGGATAAGGGCTAAGGGTTTCCAGTTTCATGGCTCCTACCCCAGAGCGCTTTATATCTTTAACTGTGTGGCACCACCAGAATGTACAGGGGCTGTGGAACTCTGCAGCTCTGTGTAACTGCCCTCTAAAGCGGTGCAGTGAAAGGACTGAGGAGGCACAGCCACCTTCATCCTGCGAGACCTCAGTCGCCTGGACTTATAGCAGAAAAACTCCCACCAGCGCCACCCAGCATGGCCAGGCCCCCAGACCACCAATCAAGATGTAGAAAAACGCCAGCCACGTTACTGAGGCTCAGAGCCACTCGTCTTGTCCTACAGGAGGAGGAGACAAAGGCACGTCAGAAAAAAGGCATTGAAGGACAACTCACACATATACTCTAGGTGTACTAGACGCTACATGTGCAGACAAACACTCAAATGCTCACACAGACCACACTCATACTTCTACATACACATAATAAAAGCACTCATCCACAGACTGGGCAGGACACAGTGGTGGACAAATTCACATTTGTTTGCTCACATATCACTAATACGGGACAGAGACGCACAATACGGACATCAGCTACTAAAACAGACCCAGAAACAAACAACTGATTAAAAACTAACTGCATTTCTTCACACCTTATTCTAAACAAGTCCAGACATGTAAAACCACTGACGTATGACCTCTATGGTGTGTTTCCACTTCACAAAGTACTCTAAACCATAGAGTACTGGAAAATCGGAATTATGCTTCATCAGTGAACACTGGTCCTATTTTGAAAATTCCAGGCTTATGGTTTTTTGTCCATGATGGTACCAGCAAGGCCTAGTGGTACTTTAATTTCCTTCTCTGTCTATGCTGACACCTGCTGTTAAAGCTAATAAACAAATTTCCATATTATTTGGGGTTCATTCCCACGTTCCCAGGGTTCCATGTTCCCTAGGCTCTTTATCTTCTCAGTCGGAAATATCTAGGAAATTGTCCTAAATTCCCCACGCTCCCTCACAGAGACAGCTATATGTTCCCATCCCATGATAGCAAGCATCTATTCGGTCCTCTAGCTTGACGAGGTTGGCACCCCCACTTACTCTTTGCAACTGCTGGCCCCCACTCTCAGACCACCCAGATTAATTCCACCTGCCTGGAAGATCCAACTAGCTTTTAATCACCCTAAACCGATTTTAAATTTACAGGGACTTTTATTTTAGAAAAGTAAACAAACAACTGACTGGTAAACGGAACTAATGATGTAAAATTGACCATTTTAGTTACAGGAAAGAGAATATATTCAGTAGTGTGATGGGCAGCATTGCTACCTCAATCATTTGATTATATCCTATATCGGTGTGGCACAAACTTTAAATCCTATTCCATTATCATTTCAGTTATTGTCTGATCTAAACACTAAATTTTATTATTTATATAAATTCCTTAAAAAATGTTGGGTATTACAAAAGTTTTGCTTAGCACGAAATAGGCTCACTTAGGCTAGTCTCGCTGAGGCCCAGTGTTTTCTCTACTTGGAAACAAGAAACATGCCTTTTTCTTGTTTCCTTTGTAGGACCTACATGACGCTAGTTTCTAGGCATTATATCAAAGTATAAAATAGTATCAAACACTCGAAACAAAGAACCCTCTGAGAACATTAAAACTCACAGGACAACATAAGGAATTATCCACAATTCTTACCATTTCAGGGTTAAAAAGGAAGAAGCCATAAAGGCACTGGAAATCATGACAAGCAGCGGCGTTGACCGCAGTTACTAGAATGTAAACTAGTGTAACTATGGGTTTTTGCGAATTTTCTTCCATTTGAAACCCCCCCGAGAGAAAATCGTAACGCTTTGCCTGATTTGTACACCTGAGTCTGATGGGTGTGGTTGTGCGTCATATCAGACAAACAACTTAAGCTAACTAGGTATGGTAGTTAATCCGTAGCCCAAACTAGATGTATTTGAGGGACTGTAAAAAAACGTAACTCATAGTGATAATAATGGTTTCCAGCTTTATGAAACTGGTAAAGAAAATGGAAACTGTCTGTTCTCCTCTATTTTTTGAATGTGCTGTGGAAAAACACCCCTAAAATCTTCCTGAATAAAAGACCTTTTAGGTACATTTAAATACATTTCAGAGTGTCCCCCTAAAAGTACATTTTCATAGCAAAGCCTCACAAAAATTTAGTTAATCACTGCTCACTTGTCGGGATCATGAATTAGGTGAACCAGTCAGCACATTATTATCACTATATTCTAATTATCAATGCTTTTCATAACAGCATAACCAGAATACAATGTGATCAGTAATCATCATTAGACAAATCACACATGCATCAGCATAACAAGGCAGAGAATCAAGCTAACCTAACAATTACACATACATCCTCTATCGTACTATTACATATCTTTCTCAACACAAGCCACGATTTATTAAAACATTAAAAACGCAGTATAATAGCGACGGGACACACCGCTAGTAACTGAGGGACCCAGCAGGCTGAGTGCGAATGTGTTTAAAAACATTTATGCTTACATCATATGTATAATTCCTTCCTACTCACCT
>JAMWET010006027.1:0-16619 GCA_024036415.1 Prochilodus magdalenae
CGCTCTTATCCAGAGCGACTTACAAGGTTATTTGTTTTACAGGTAGGCCAGTGCAGTGTTAGGAGCCTTACCCAGGGATTCTTATTGGTGTAGCTCAGCATTTGCTACCTAGACTGGGATTCAAACCCCCATCTCCCACATGGGGTGGTAGCGTTGGGTAGTGTTGTTAACCGCTGAGCCATACCAACCACTCACCTTCCTCTTGTCTTGCATTGGCTCAGGGTGAGGATAAATGTACATCAGACTCTGAAAGTGAGATAGTAAAGAGAAGCTGAATAAATCTCATCATCAGCTTCAGCATCATTCTCAGTGCATTTATCTTCTTACTGTAGTGAAGCCTATCGTACACAGCCCTGTCGTTTACCCCGTCTCACTGCTGTTAGACATCTGATCCAGCTAATCCTGAATATAAGTGAGTGAGAGACAGCAAGGAAACACTGAAACAAGTGTATTTCCTGAAGGAGACACAGAACAGTAGTGCAGCTTCAACATTTCTCACTTCCTGTTAGACTGTTAGTAGGCTGTGGTTTTCATGGTGTTGATAAGTGATTGTCAAATGGTTCTTATAGTTTTGCAATGTGGTTGTTATGGTATCAACAACACTCTCTCTCTCTCTCTCTCTCTCTCTCTCTCTCTCTCTCTCTCTCTCTCTCTCTCTCTTTCTCATCCATACTCTCTCTCACCCATTCTCTCTCTTCTCTCCCTCTCTCTCTAATACCTTACTCTCTCTCTCTGTCTCTCACTTTCTCCCCCCTCTCTCTCTCTCTCTCTCTCTCTCTCTCTAATCTCTTGCTGTTATTTGTCTCATACTGTTTCTAATCTCTCTCTATCCATCTCTCTCTAATCTCTCCCCCCTCTCTAATCTCTTACTCTTGCTCTCTCTGTAATCTCTCACTCTCTCTAATCTTTCACTCATCTCTCTAATGTCTCACTCTCTCACTAATCTCTCACTCTAATCTGTCTCACACTGTTTCTAAACTCTCTCTCTTTCTATCTCTTTCTCTCTCTCTCTCTCTCTCTCTCTCTCTCTCTCTCTCTCTCTCTCTCTCTCTCTCTTTCTCTCTCTCTCTCTCTCTCTCTCCCCCCATGTGTGCAGATTCCGGCGAGGTCACTCTGGATCCAAACACAGTGTACAGAGAACTCTCTCTGTCTGACGGGAACAGGAAAGTGGAGCGTGTAGAAGAGGATCAGTCGTATCCTGATCATCCAGAGAGATTTGATGAGAGGTGTCAGGTTCTGAGTAGAGAGAGTCTGACTGGACGCTTTTACTGGGAGGCTGAGTGGAGTGGGATAGATGTTCATATAGCAGTTACATATAAATCAATCAGCAGGAAAGGAGCCAGTGATGACTGCAGGTTTGGACGGAATGTAAAGTCCTGGAGACTGGACTGCTCTAATAACAGTTACTCTGCCCGTCACAATAATATCAGAACTGCTGTTTCTGTTCCTCCTTCCGACTGTAAGAGAGTAGGGGTGTATGTGGACTGTCCGGCCGGCACTCTGTCCTTCTACAGAGTCTCCTCTGATCCACACACACTGACTCACCTCCACACCTTCTACACCACATTCACTGAACCGCTCTACGCTGGATTTTGGGTTCAGTATAAATCCTCAGTGTGTGTGAGAGAATAACCTCCTGTGTGTTTCAGATAACTGGATCTCTCTCTGTTTATCTCTCTCTCTCTCTGTCTCATCACTTGCTCACACAGCTGCAGTGTTAGGGACATCACACAATTACCTACACTAATGTTTAGCATCTCAACTTATTGATCACAGTCATGTGTCTTTCATTACTAATGATCATGATTTTATTTCTATAGTTTACATGTATAATTACAGTGGTGTGAAAAAGTGTTTCCCCCTTCATGATTTCTTATTTTCTTCCATGTTTGTCACTTTTAAACATTTCAGATCATCAAACAAATTTAAATATTAGTTCAAAACAACACAAGTAAACACAACATGCAGTTTTTAAATGAAGGCTTTGATTATTAAGGAAGAAAAAAAAACAAAACTACATGGCCCTGTGTGAAAAAGTGTTTGCCCCTATGCCTAATAACTGGTTAGGCCACCCTTAGAGGCAACAACTGCAATCAACTGTTTGCGGTAACTTGCAAAGAGTCTTTCACAGTGCTGTGAAGGAATTTTGGCCCACTCATCTTTACAGAATTGTTGTAATTCAGCCACATTGGAGGACTTTCGAGCATGACCCGCCTTTTTAAGGTCATGGCACGGCATCTTAATAGGATTCAGGTAAGGACTTTGACTAGGCCACTCCAAAGTCTTCACTTAGTTTTTCTTCAGTCATTCAGAGGTGGACTTGCTGGTGTGTTTTGGATCATTGTCCCACTGCAGAACCCAAGTTCTTTTCAGCTTGAGGTCACAAACAGATGGCAAGACATTCTCCTTCAGGATCTTTTGGTAGACAGCGGAATTCATGGTTCCATTAATCACAGCAAGTCTTCCAAGTCCTGAAGCAGCAAAACAGCCCCAGAATATCACACTACCACCGCCAAATTCTACTGTAGGTATGATGTTCTTTTACTGAAACGCAGTGTTACTTTTACACCAGATGTAATGGGACATACAAAATCCATGTCTTGTCAGTCCACAGAATATTTTCCCAAAGTTTTGGGGATCATCAAGATGTTTCTGGCAAAATTGAGATGAGCCTTAATGTTCTTTTTGCTTAGCAGCAGTTTTCGTCTTGGCACTCTGCAATGCAGGCCATTTTTCCCCAGTCTCTTTCTTATGGTGGATTCATGAATGCTGACCTCAACTGAGGCAAGTGAGGCCTGTAGTTGTTTGGATGTTGTTGTGGGATCTTTTGTGATCTCTTGGATGAGTCGTCGCTGCGCTCTTGGGGTAATTTTGGTCAGCCAGCCACTCCTGGGAAGGTTCCACGTTTTTGTCATTTGTGGATAATGGCTCTCGCTATGATTCGCTGGAGTCCCAAAAGTTTAGAAATGGCTTTATAACCTTTTCCAGACTGACAGATCTCAATTCCATTTTTCTCATTTGTTCCTGAATTTCTTTGGATCTTGGCATGTTGTCTAGCTTTTGAGTATCTTTTGGTCTACTTCACTTTGTCAGGCAGGTCCTATTTAAGTGATTTCTTGATTGAGAACAGGTGTGGCAGTAATCAGGCCTGGGTGTGGCTAGAAAAATTGAACTCAGGTGTGATGATCTGAAACATTTAAGAGTACCAAACATGCAAAAAATAAGAAATCATGAAGGGGCAAACACTTTTTCACACCACTGTATATAATACCCCATTCTTTACAGCAGATACATGATCATAATAATCACCTCCTGGTGTTGGATCACATTTAAACAGTTATATATTGTTTTATCATTTTTAACATTTTTAAACATTTACTTTATACAAAATTTTAATTTTATAGTTAGAATGAGCTTTATTATGTTAATTTCTCTCTCTCCTTCTCGGTCTCTCCCTCTCTCTCTGTCTTTCTCCTCTCTATATATATATATGGTTTATGTGGTTTTATTAAATATTAATTCTGTAAGATGATAAAAATGTAAATCATAATTAATTTGGTGATTTTATAAACTCTCTTTATCTCTTACAGTTAAACAGATTGTTTATATTGCTCAGCTATTAAGACTAATATGTATGTATGTATGCTCTAGTGTGCTTCATTTAAAGAGCATTTCAGGCTGAAACACTCCTTTAGTGTGAGTGGGTGGAGCTAAACGGCTGTAAGCTGAATAGGTGGATGTATGTAGATGTGTTGGTGTGTGCTGAGCAATCTTTGATAGGTGTTTAGAAAGAGCTCTGTGTTTGAATGTTCTATGCTTTACTCTGTACTTCTCTGGTTTGGAGATGAAGATGATGATTGTGTTGGTAATGATGATTGTGATGATGATGAAGATGACAAAGAAGTTGATGGTGATGGTGATGATGATGATGATCACAGAATCAGTAGAAGATCTACAATAAAGAACTGATTAAACTCACACAGTTATGTACATGTAATAAAATAAAGTGTTAATAAACTCACATCTGATTATCTGTATAGATGATGAACCTGTACTGAAAAACATTTTAAGCTGGTTAAACTTAGAAACTTAAGTTCACCTGCTTCCTTAAAGACGTGAGTAACCCCACCTAAACATTTCCTTTATTTCAGCTATTTCAGCAAGTTACACAGGTCATTTAACTGATGATCTTTTGCAATTTTAACTTAACACTCTGAGTTCAGAAACTTACTTTGCTTTTTCGAATTAAAATACAATTTCTCACTATTTAAACTCCCACTTCCAGGTTAAGGTAACCTAAACTTTATTCAAATCACATTTATTCTATTTTAAGATATAAGCACTGATGATTTTAAAGTGTTTTATTAAGATTTATTTATCATCTTGACTAATAATGGTAAATTTACTAGTTTCTTTAAACTTCACACTAAATAAACCTCCAACTACAATCAGTTCAAGTTTATCAATTTTATTTGCATAAGAAATGTCCTCAGTGTTACACGGGACGAGGGGACCGGATGCACATGCAAGTCAGTTTAATGACAAAAAATAAAACAAAAACCAAGGAGACTATACTAGGAGACAGGACAACAACAACAACAGACATAGAGAAACTTACTGAAAACTTCATGGAAAAAACAACAAGGCAAGGGACCAGTAGGGAGACAAAATACCGAACCAGAACAAAGGGCAGACACCGGGTATAAAACAGCTAGGGCTGACGAGAGACACCTGGGAAGGGGCGGAGCTACAAACATTACTTAGAGGGCGGAGACAGGAGGGGCACATGACCAAAACAGACAGACGCACACGGGGCAAGACAACAAAGGTCACATGATAACACAAGCACATGGACAGGCAGACAGACATGGCAGGGTGTGACACTCAGTTTTCACATGTGGCAGTTAAAATGTGTAAGACACTTTAAAATAAAAAAACAAACTTAGTGTCCACTTACAAACTTACAAACTTTATATAAAACCGTTTTTTATAAAAGCATAAAGAATAAAACTGCCCAACAAATATTTCAAGTCAATATCTTCCACATCCACAAGCTTGATGTAACAGCTGAAACCATTTTGGAGCTATATAAAACCATTTAAACAATGCAGGCCATCTTTCCATGACTACAGAGATGCATGACTCATCACCAATCATTTCCTCTCTTCACTGAGAGAATGTTACAGTCATGAGTTCATCCAGGAGCTGCAGGTCTGGATCACACGCCTGCACCTCTAAAAGCCGGGTCTTTTGTTTCTCCTCTGATCTAACTTGTCTTTCCCCTTAAGGTGGAACTGGGAAACCATGGATCTCACCCTTCTTTGACTTCTTGGTTGACTTGCTGTTTGTCTGTCCATTCTATCTTTTAATTTCAGGGCATTATGCTGCCATCAGCATTACGTAATGAAACTCCACTGTTGGTGATGTGTCTGCAGTAAACATGTGTGACTGCATTACAGTTATAGAACAGCAAACAGGTTTGTTTATATACCGTATAGTACCATCAACATCCTAGGAGTGATGAGCAACTCCAAGAAGCCAGCTGTGAACATTTTAAACAATGAAAGACATGTAGCCACCCACTAAACAGGTCTCCACTAGTCTCCCAACATCAGGGAAGTCCACTTGTGGGTCCAACAGAGAGTGCCATTGCTTTGGAAAAATCTTTTCCCCATTAAATAAGCAGTGGAGGTAAGTGAAACAAAGTCCAGTGCTTTAAACGTGTTTGATATAGCTACACTGACAGCAGCATCCAAGACCGCCACAGATACAGCAGTTACATTTCCAGTTTCAATGCTGGGTTTAAAATCACTCCTCCAAATAATACTCCAACCTTAGCTAATTTCTTCTGGCCAAAGTTTTACCAGCACCATGAACCGCCTTTTAAAGAAAGAATGCTCAGCTTCAAACCTTACTGTCCAAAAGTCAATTAGGGGACCAAATTGTTTGATTAGCGTAGGATAATGTTCCAGATAATGATGTTCAGGGTGCAATTTAGTACAAGGAAGTGACTGATGGTGGTCAAAGATATAGGCTTGTAGGTAACACAGGGTTTCGGTTATGAATGAAGGGCTGGAAACCGCTCAATCTGTTTAAAGGTCTTTCTTTAGATCATCAACACAAGACATACCACTTTGCCCAAGTATACAAACAGCTTCATCATACAGTTGTAGTGTTCTCAAAGACCCACTTCTGACATCATGCTGCTGAATATCTACACGATTCACTAAACAGAATCTGCAGATTCCACATTCAAATCCAGCCAGTGAGTGTGCACCCAAGGTGCCGTACAAATCTGTCCCTTTAACATTTGAACCAAGGCTCTGGACAAACACACCTTCTCTCTCAAGCTGCTGAAGATCCTTAATGAGGAGTCTAGAACATTGCTGGAACCATATTCTTTTATGGGTACAGTTTTACACAACACAGCCAGATAAACTGATGATGATGTTGATCAAAGCCTAATGAGTAAATTAACAATCACCCAATGTATGACAAAACTTTGTGCTTCTTTTTTGAAGTACCTCACGGATTACAAAGTGTTTTCCATCTTTAAATGAACAGTATTTAGCTTCTTGTGGACTGGATCTCTCAAGTATCTGAAATCTTATTTCTCTCCAGCAGTTTGCTGAGCAGTTCTAAAACAGGAACATACACAGAAGTGTTTTTTTTACTTGTGTATTTGACACATACTCAACTGGTTCAATAAGAATAAAGCTCTTCCTATAATTTGACTGGCTTTCACCATCTGTGCCAAGAGGCCCCTCCCCTGAGAGTAGTCTGAGTGGATTTAAAGTTTGTATCTGTTCAGTCAATGAAGCTACAACAGATGCATTTCAACACATTATCAACAACTCTCTGTATGTTGATGAGCCACTTCTCTAATGTTGAAAAACTTAAAAAAATTATTTCCTGTACTGCTGAATTTGACACATATAGAAGTGTCTGCATGTGGAGACGTCCAGATTCATCCTCAGATACAAAAATATCTTCAGTGTCTGAACTAAATCCTCTTCTAGGACAGACACAGAAAGTGTATGATGTGCTATAAGCTCTGGTCGAAAATTTTTAAAGGAGGAAAACTTATGATTGCGACTTCTATGAGCAGTAAAAGTCGACAGCACACTAGACTGGAATAAGCAACCTTCAAAAGGACATTTAACAAGTTCCCTGTTTCTCAAATGAGTCTTCAGATGACTGAAGTATTTATTAATGGGTAACACTTTATAATAACTTTCATTAATAACCTACTAATTAATGATTAATAGCTGTGAACAAATCATTGGTTCATGAGAATTTAAAAAGTAACAAACATTTACAAATGACAATTCATATAGTTAGCAATGCATGTATTCATATTTACAAATATGTTAACAAATCATTTGTTCATTTGATCTTCAAAATGAACAAATCATTAGTTAATGAAATTTGAAAATTAACAAATGTCTATCAATGGTTCCTGCTGACAGTGTGTGCACTCATTTATAAATATGATAACAAATCATTAGCTCATCAGAATTACATTACAAAATGAACAGCAGTGATAGTGGCTCAGAATGGGAGTGATGTGTATATAAAACACAATGGCACTGTTGCACTGCTAGGTCGAGAAGTACAGAGCACCCAAAGATATCAGCAGCAGTTCTGTTCACCTATAGTGTTCCAGCAAGGTAGCTGAGTCTCAGAAAGTGACAGTGAATCTATGTTATGGCAAACTATTAAAACAACACATAAACAACGTCTTGTTAAAAGATGCATTTAAAATGATTGTTTAGTTTAGACCTTGTTTTCAGAGCAGAAAGTAATTTGAAGTGTTTCATCATTTTTAATACTGTATATGCTTGCAAACTATGAGTATATGTGTGTAAGGCTTACAAGTTTGTTAACAAATATGTTTAAGCTATACATTCATCAGTTACAGACTTTTTTGCAGTACCCAAACTAAGGTTGAAACTCTTCATTATTAGTTTATGTTTATGAAGGTTTACAAATTATTAGTAAATATGGATTACAATTTCATATACACGTTTACACATTATCAGTTACATTACTTACACTCTTAGTGGTAAACATTCAACACATAAGAAACAACCCAGTGGTAAACATTCTGCACCTTTACAGATCATCCGTGAACGAAGCAAGACCAAGAGTGAAATGAATTAATTTCTTTTAATTGCAAATAAGAATTTGCTTACTAATTACAAACAAAGAAAGCTGTGTGCTCAACAATTGCATTAGGTAACAAATTTGCTCAACAATTACAAATACAAAATGAACACGTGTTCAACCTCAACCACCCCAACTCCTCCCCACCTCATCCCCCCACCCCATCGTCAATCCAATCATATTTCTAGCAAATATAATACACAAATAAGAACAAACTACTTTTAAGTAAATATGTAATATGTGTAATTACAAAAAAGGTCAATTTGCAATTACAAAAGAAGGAAGAAATTTGCTCAACAATTACAAAATATAAAAAAATCTGCAAACTAAAAGTAGCAATTCAATTATATTTTTTTCATCTCACTGTAAAGCTACAAGATTGTGCCAGTTACTTGTATTTCTTAGAGATGTCATGAAATAGTCCTCCTAGTGCTCCATTTTTGTGACTTTTAGCTAGCCATTCATTCCACTCTGTTACATTACGGTGGTCTTCCAGTAAACCCCATTCTGTTTCCCCTCAGCCTCCACAAATTCTCCTTATATGTGTGCCATGCCCTCTCAATATGTTGAGTATGGGCACCATTCCTGGGATCTACGTAGCAGACACTGTGGTTTACAGTGAAGTGATTGTATCCCAGGTGTGCAAAGCCCCTTGATAGCCCTGCCACTCATCGCTTATCACTTCTGCCCCAGTCCTCACATGGTGGATGATAAGTGGTATGGGGTGAGTTCTTGATCTGCTCTCTACCAATCGAAGGGCTGGTTTGCTTGTGTTTCCAGCTCGCCTCTTTACTCCCAGTATTCCAAACGCCCATTTTTTTCTTTTCCACCCACCTGCCATTCGCCCTCTCCCATACTGTAAAAAACAACATGTAAATCCACATCTAACCTCATTTATTTTTTGTATGTATGTTTAAGCTATATTGTTCCACAATAATTTGAAAAAAAAGCAAACTCATTGTCTGCATAATAAACTCAATTAAAACTCAACATTAATTTTATTATTTGAAAGGTACCATGAGACCTCAGTGTTTCTGTACATTTCACATCTGACAATGTTTGAACTAGTTCTACACTCACAGTCCATTTTATCAGCTACACTGACCATATAAGAGCACTTTTTATATTACTTTATATTCTGCACTTGCTTACAGTTTTGTGTCTGCACAAGTTACACTAAGGAATGACAATAAAAGACTTTCACATTAGCATACATCTACATAACATGCTTATGTTAACAACTATAATTGCTTATTAAATATATGATAATATAGTACTGCTATGGAACAATGTCCTTCTCACTGTGGTCAGGGTTTTTTACTTTGGTTTCTTACACATACTTTGTGCTCTAATTGTAGGAGTATTGCAGTATTGGTAGCCAACAAATTTTATACAGTATGTAATGCTGTATGCATATACACTTGGGCAACTTAATGTAAAACCTTACAATATTTCTCTCATTCCATTTGGCTTTGTTGCTTAACACCTGAAGAGTCTGAGAAGGATCTTCAGTGGGAATTTAGTGTTTTTGGTAAACACATCTTAGTGTGTATTGTAATTACAAACCCAGTCAGAAAGGAAAAAGTTATGTACGTACTTTCTGTCGGACACACTATGAGAGGTATGCCTAGCACACAGCGTCAGAAGCTGTTTTGCTGGGATTGTATACTGTTTGGGACGGATTTATATGGCGCATGGAATCACAAGGGATTTGACAATTTGAGCTGTTTAACGAAGGCAGCCAAATGACACCAAGAATCGCCATTGCATCTGCTGTGCGTTGTGAAGTTGAAGACATTCGGTAGCACCAGAATCGACCATTCTCTGCTGACTGTTTGACCCCTGATCTGTGAGTTGTCGCATTTGACTCATATTATCTGTTGCCACTACAATTTCTCTGACATTTCTCCATAAATGGACTAAATATCCAAACTGTCTTGACCACTGAGCTACTAGTACGAGGAATTTTCTCCAGGACTGACCAGCACTAAATCTTACAACACAGGATTTACACAGGATTCACCAGAGCTGCTAAAGTCAGCGTCGTCTCTGTTGGCTGGTCTTCTGCCCCTACTGCCGTATTTGATTATCTGATTTGACTACCAGCCTGACCAGCATTTCCCACTTTGACAGAGAACCAATGGGATGGCTTGAAACATTTAGTACTCCTCCT
The DNA here is from genome assembly GCA_024036415.1 of Prochilodus magdalenae. NCBI lineage: Eukaryota > Metazoa > Chordata > Actinopteri > Characiformes > Prochilodontidae > Prochilodus > Prochilodus magdalenae. The sequence continues at coordinate 10,340 of JAMWET010006027.1, forward strand.
GGAGTGTTTCTAAAATGTTCCAAGCTCATTATTGCTATTTCCTCCTTTTACTCCAAAGAAGTTTTTCTGTGCCACTGTTGCACCTGGCTTGCTCATGGGAGGGTTGGATAGCATACGTTGTAAAAAGCACTATACAAATAAATATTGATTGATTGATTGATTGACTGATTGATTGCTCCTGATTTGTCATCATCAGACAGTTTTTGGACGTTTTAGTCAGTGTATTCCACGAAGCGTGTCACGCCATGGAGCTCTCAGGGAACACAAAAGTGGTGAAATCCTCTTTTACATCAGCTAAGTGTGATGCATGGATGTTACAGTGTTAATAAACACATGCAGTCCTAATCTGGAGTCATTCTTCATGAACTGTAAACTCTTGGGAGTTTAAATACCATGAGCCACAAGGCACACAAACACACAGATGTTACCTGCATGTTACATGTTACATGTTACAAAGAATTCTTGGTGGAGATGATAAATGACTGTCATCCCATCTCCTTAAAGATAAGAGCACCGCTCATAGCCTGTTAATGAAGTAACAGATTTTTGTTTGCGTTTTTTTTATTCTGTGACTTGTTAGATTGATTGATGTGTGAAACTGAAGTAGTGACTCACTCGAGGGCACACATGCATTTAGTCTGTTTATATAAAAGCCTCTGACGATAACTGATGACGTATCCAGTTCTTGAAGGGTTTCAACCAGTATCCCTTCTAGCTCAGTTTCAAGGGGGAGGGTTACGCTCTAAACAAGGGGTAGGGGTGAAGATAGGAAATGAGATTAGGCCATAGCATGGCCTCCACCACCTGGTTTAACACAGACTATGGGTGGGAGAACCCATCTTACCAAACCAACACAGTTTTAACACCACTTTACCACTGTAGCTTTATTTTACTGAGCGCTACTAGTCCAAAACTACAATAAAACATGCCCATGGTGTTTCACAAAATGTTGGTTACCCTCTGCATAAGAGATAAGAAATTCAGAAAGACCACTGCATCCACCACACCACAAATCAGTGAACTCCAAACCCCTAACAGACTTTTGTATTCAGTGTATGTGGTTTAAAGCCTTTCATTTCCCAAACAGCAAAACAAAAATAAACGAATAAGTAAAAACCCACAGTCACTGCACACCTTTACTACGCATGAGTGCACCGCCTATTCACAAGTCACCACAGTTCACAATTAACAGCAATGAATAAAGTTCTAGTTTAGTTTGAGGGGGAGAAAAACAACAACTACAACAACAACAAAACCCCACACACATTAGAAGAGCTTAACCAGTGTTGCACTGTGCTTATACACGCTACAGCAGTTCACCATTGCATGAATGAAATAGCTAAATGTATTTTTGTTGTTTTCAACGAAAGAACAATTACTTAACTGCAGTTTAAAAACATTTATCCAACACTGAATATTTTAACATCCCTGTAGACATACTAACAAAGCACCATATGACTTAAACTGGGAATTAAAAACATTTCACCTGACATGTCTGCTGCTTTTACAGAGAGAACCTCCCTCCACACTGGGATCGTCGGGAGAAGAGAGAGATTGTGATTATTCATGTATGTAGGACAGACATGTGTATCAGACACAGTGTATCAGACGCTTACGGAAATATGAAACAAATCGGAACATTTAATTGCCAAATAAAGGACGATTCCGTATTTTACGGGACGGGTATGTCTTGTGCTTGTACTTCAGTGATGCTGTTTGTGATGTCGTCTGTTAACTTTTCAGCAGTCTCAGTGTTTTCAGTAGTCCACACAAATCAATGCTTCCTGTGAGTTTATGAGAAATTAATTTCAGTACAAATAAGGATCATTTACTCATATGTACATTTTGCACTATCACTGGAAAAACTGCTGAAGAAAGAAATCCTACATGCTCAGTGAAAGTAACTTTACGGCTGGAACTCAGAGTAAACGCCAGATTCAGATCTCTGCAGATCTCTGTTAGTACTTACTGTATTTTTATAGGCTGATTAAAAGACTGCAGACGGCGGATTCTTCTAGAATCTGTATGGGCAGCTGGTCCCGGCCAGTTTTATTATTTGATTTTTAGTCAGTTTTGTCCTGAGCGAGAGCAGCCTCTGCTTTCCGTTCACTAACGACTCACTGGAACCTGGTGAGACCATGACTCATATATTACTCGTCGTGTAAGACCCTGTTCACATTTGGTATTAATATTAATCTTGAGTGAGCTGATCATAAGTGAACAGAGAGGCCAGGCATATCCTATATGTGTCTCGAATGCTCCACTGACCGGATCTCATAATAATTTCCATCCACATCCACTGTGTAAATCCTGCACAGTATTTACTGTCAGACACAAAGTCCACAAGTCCATCTTCATGTAGAGCTCTGCTCTTCCTACACTCAGCTCAGCTGCTTACTGATGTGCTCGACCGATATTTCCTGACTTTAAGTCTTAAAATTCTTAATTACGTTTGAGTGATACTCAGTTATGTCTATTTTACTAGTGTAACACTTTAACAAACTGTTGTAAATATCTCAACATCTGCTAATAGACTAATATGGACTGTTAATAATATAATATAATATAATATAATATAGTTAAAGAGTTTTTTTCCTGGAATATTATAATACATATTAAATGTTGCGAGCCACAACTGGGCGGTAAATGATAAATCATTTCTTGTATAATTTCAATATATATATATATTTAGTTATTTCGTTCTGATCACTGAATTCAGTGGTGAACTATGACTATAATAGCTTGACCTTCTGTTCTGGTTCAAGTGTCGAAATTCAGTAAAAATGATAATGCTAACTTTTCCATCCACACATGTAAGATTCTAGAAATATGTTTCAGGTAAATTAACAAGAAATCACATTTTTCTATAGAATAAATGTGTAAATCACTGTGCAAACGGCAATCCCTACCGCCCCCTGTGGCTCCACAGCAGATTTACAAGTGAAAACAAATGTATCCTGCTTTACATTAAAATAAAGCTTTACTGAGTGTTCTGATAGAGTTTTAATGATATATGGTCTTAAACACTGGAATTAATCTACAACCCTAATTCACTGAGCTTTAACCCTAAAGACGGATGTGCAGGCTGCTTGTTGCATAGAAATGCAGTCAGCAACTCGTCATGTGAGTAATGAAATGTCACAGAAGAGAAAGAATTAAGAAGAGCACAGAGAAGATAGAGACGAATGGTCAGAGTAATTTCCAGTTATATGCACACCAGCTGATTTTATATCCAGAGCTGCATGCTGCTGACCTTTGGCCTAGAGAGACATTTCTCTGAGAATGTTAGTCCTGCCTACTAGACATCAAAATGTGGTTGGCTGATGCCAATAGCATAAGTAGAAATTGGTATCAGCTAACCACATTTTGATGTCTAGTAGGCTGATACCAATTTCTACTTATGATATTGGTTTATATGACACATTAGTAAGCTTTAGTTCTTAAAAGGAAGAGCTCCACTTGCTGTATCTGCCTACATACCACTGATAAATGTGATTGGACAGTGGTTGGACCCTGCTGGGTGTTTAAAGTATCAAGGTCTATCTTCAGTTAAAACACAAGAAATGAAATAACAGCAGCACCACATTCCTCACAGAGTTTAAATACAGCAACATAAAAGTGAACTAACAAACACACACGTAATTCTTTAGCAGTTCACGGAAATCATTAAGCCTGAAGGCCTAGAAGACTCTGAGGGTTCCTGCACTGCAGGAACTCCACCAGACATTCTCCAGCTTCCACACTGCACTGCAGGAACTACACCAGACATTCTCCAGCTTCCACACTGCACTGCAGGATCTCCACCAGACATTCTCCAGCTTCCACACTGGACTGCAGTAACACCACCAGACATTCTCCAGCTTCCTCACTGCACTGCAGTAACTCCATCAGACATTCTCCAGCTTCCACACTGCACTGCACATACTCCACCAGGCATTCTCCAGCTTCCACACTGCACTGCAGTAACTCCACCAGACATTCTCCAGCTTCCACACTGCACCGCAGGATCTCCACCAGACATTCTCCAGCTTCCACACCGCACCGCAGGATCTCCACCAGACATTCTCCAGCTTCCACACTGCACTGCAGGATCTCCACCAGACATTCTCCAGCTTTCACACTGCACTGAAATATCTCCACCAGACGTTTTCCAACTTCTGTGTAATGAACATGACGTTCTGAAAAACAGTTCTGCTCTAGTAGCGATAAATATGAATTTTTTTTGTGTTATGAAAAAAGAGAATTTCAGAGACTCCTAGTGGGTCTATGTACATGACTGATGTTCTTTAGTCAAGTGAAAAATGTTCCGGCTGTAGAATTACCCTCCTATGATTTGTTCCTAGAATTAATCCACCAGTTTTTACTTTCTTGGTAAACTCATGAATAATCTGATGAGCTCTGCTCTGATGAGCTGCTCTACAGAGAGACACATGGATGATCACATAGAAGCAACATTTTGTAACAGACACCGACAGGAAAATGCAATGAAGCTCAACAACCCAATGTAAATTACTCCCTATGAAACACTCAGATCAAGACTTAAACTATCAGAGTGGATATAGTCACACAGCATGGCTGATACTTACACTGAGCAAAGCTGATTGAGCAAAGCTGTTTGACATTGTTTGAGAAACTGTTTGGTGTTAATTGTGCAGAGCACTTGGAATTAAAGTTGTCCAAGGGGCATTTTAAGATGTGGGCACTTCCTGTTCACCAGCTTGGTTTGCAAATTTTCTGTTCCAGCAGCAACTACATGCTGGTGCCTAATTAAGGTGTAGCATTTAAGATGGACTGGAAGATTGGATTAAGAAGCTGAAAAATAGGAAGCTGGTTTCTGTCTCCTTTAAGAACATCATGCAGGCCCTCTGACAGTAAAGCGCCAACATGCTCTTCACAGTCTGGAACGGTAGCTGTCTGGATATATAATCCTCCATTGCTCTTGATCCACTGTGGTCGTTCCTGCTGGGCTGGAATGTAAGCTGGTATGTGTAAATTTTGGGGGTGTAATATTGGAGGGACTGAAACCTTATAATAGTCTAGGATTTTAGATTTTTTTTTTTAATGATTACTTTTAAAAAACACAGGACTCGTATTTGAAGAAGGAACAACAGTGTTTGAGGTTCACAGTGTGTTAGTTCTAGGTACTGAACTCTCCTTATTCAGCTATGACTATTCACCACTCAGTTTTCCACCTTTAAACACATTCAGTGACGGACTGTACAGGTGTTCAGTTTTTAAGTTGCTTCCATGCAGGAATCAAAAGTACAACACAGTTATAGCACAAATAGGTTGTGTTTAAAGATGTAATACTGTATGAGTCGTTAACCGCATACCTTTTATTTTAAATTAATAAGAAATCACTTCATATCCTTATACACTGAACTGTCCTTAGATGCAAAGTCATATACTCTGGAACAACTAATACCGCACACAGTGCAGAGGTACAGTTTATATACAGAGACAGATCTGATCCTACATGTTCCTCAGAATAAACATTCACAGAACATCATGCAGAGTCAGATCTTATACAATCCACAGTACATACAAACATCACATTCAGAATATGGATATGAAGATCTGAGATGACGATGCTGGTTAGAAATTACAGTTTAAGGCAGAGACTCCAATCCCGACCTCATGAATATGAATCTGTTCTGCCATTATATAATCACTGCTAGTTACCTGAGCAGGTAGTGTTGAATTCTGGGTAAATGGAGTTTAAACCTGTGATATTGTATAAGCCTGTTGAAATCAGGGTCTTGTCCTCTACTTGTCTTCATAAACACCTGGCCATAGAAGGAGTGTCATAGACCAGTGGTTCTAAGGTCTGGTTCTGGAGCACCCAGCCTCTGCATACATGCTGTTTCCCACTCTGATATACTGTATCCAACAAACCAGCAGACGAACAGATACAGTACAGAGAACGTACTTCAGTGAAAGTACGAGTACTGGGTTTCAGTCTTACTCAATTAAAAGTGGGAGTGTGGAACCTCCAGAAGGTTTCCTGAGCAGTTAAGCTTTTGGTACAGGTGTTGTGGAGACTACACAGTTGCCTGAGCTGAAGGTCTCCCTTTTCCTCCTGACTCAGTGTCTCAGGACTGACTGATTCTGGATCCTACCAGAACTGTCACTGCTAGATTTACTTTACTACATTAAAAAAGTGATGCTGACATAAAATCAAACATCCATCACTCCTCCACCAGGTTTTTCACTCGGGTCCTTTTTTCTAAAGAGCCACTTCAGCACTCCTCCAGACTCTTCTCCTCCTTGAGGTGCTTGT
>JAMWET010006028.1:0-12500 GCA_024036415.1 Prochilodus magdalenae
ACCTCAGTCCTAAGAATGGAGAAGGGCAAATTCCTTAAGAAGATTGGACATTACTTATTCCTTAAGAAGAATGGACCTTAAGAAGAATGGACCTTAAAAACAACTTTTTAATTACAGGAATTAGGAACAGATAGAGGAACCAAAAGCTCGGGGTATGCTTAACAGGCGCCGGCCAGTGCACTACCCTTGATCTTCCTATACCAAACCACGCAGTCGGAAGACTGTCGATGGGGGAAGTCATTGTAATTTTCCCAACCTAACCCTAACCCTCAATCCTAGCCCTAATCTTAACCCTAGCCCTAATCTTAACCTAAACCCTAGCCCTAATCTTAACCTCAACCCTAGCCCTAATCTTAACCTCAACCCTAACCCTAATCTTAACCTCAACCCTAGCCCTAATCTTAACCTCAACCCTAGCCCTAATCTTAACCTCAACCCTAGCCCTAATCTTAACCTTAAACCCTAGGCCCTAATCTTAACCTCAACCCTAGCCCTAATCATAACATTAACCCTAGCCATAATCTGAACCTCAAACCCTAGGCCTTAATTCTTTAAGAAACCTCAAACTTAGCCCCAATCTTAACCTTAGCCTTAATTCTTAACCCTAACTCATATAGACTGTAATTTTTAACCTTTAACCCCCAACCCCCAAAAAAACACAAAAATAACCCAATCATTAAAGACAATTTTAGATCAAATGGAGATGAAATTTCTTAAAGTAAGAATGAAAGTCCCTGGAAGTACAGAACGTCTCTTCAATCAACAAACAATACAGAAACATCTCTTCAGTCAAACAAACCGGAACAAGGCTAACCTCAACCCCTAACCTAGCCCTAATCTTAACCTCAGTCCCTAGGAGTGGAGAAGCGAAAATCCCTTAAGAAGATTAGGGACATTAATTCCTTAAGAAGAATGGACCTTAAAGAAGAATGGACCTTAAAAAACAACTTTTAATTCAGGAATTAGGAACAGATAGAGGAACCAAAAGCTGGGGGTATGCTTAACAGGCGCCGGCCAGTGCACTACCCTTGATCTTCCTATACCAAACCACGCAGTCGGAAGACTGTCGATGGGGGAAGTCATTGTAATTTTCCCAACCTAACCCTAACCCTAACCCAACCCTAGCCCTAATCTTAACCTCAACCCTAGCCCTAACCTTAACCTCAACCCTAGCCTTAATCTTAACCTCAAATTTAGCCCCAATCTTAACCTTAGCCTTAATCTTAACCCTAACTATAGACTGTATTTTAACCTTAACCCCAACCCCAAAAAAACAAAAATAACCGGCGCCGGCCAGTGCACTACCCTTGATCTTCCTATACCAAACCACGCAGTCGGAAGACTGTCGATGGGGGAAGTCATTGTAATTTTCCCAACCTAACCCATGCCAGAGCCCTCGGACCAAGCATGCTCTTGAAAAGCACAGGGGACCTCTATTGAGGTGGTGTCCTGCACATTCTCGTGGTACACCCCCTCTGATTCCTCACTCAACAGTCGTTTACACATGGACAGAACGTGGAGGGAATGCATTCTAAATAGATGTAGCCATAGACATACCACACCTGTTCGGTCTCCCGACTCGTGATGGCGTGGGGGAGGTCGAGCAGGTGAATAAAAGGCCAATCCAGGTCTGGAGGGTGTCCTGCGCAGTCTCGTGGCGCACCTTCACTTTTCACCTGTTTGCTCTTTTCCATTTTTTTGGTAAAATAGGGGCACATACAAACCGGAGAACAATTCCAACCAAACTCAAGGCAATCCTAGCGCTCAACTCAACCCTAATCGGGCCCTAACCCTAATCTTATTCTTAACCCTAACCTTAACCTTAATCTTAACTTTAGCCCTATCCCAACCTAAAACCCTAACCCTAGCCATAGATAGACCACACCTGTTCGGTCTCCCGACTCGTGATAGCGTGGGGGAGGTCGAGCAGGTGAATAAAAGGCCAATCCAGGTCTGGAGGGTGTCCTGCGCAGTCTCGTGGCGCACCTTCACTTTTCACCTGTTTGCTCTGTTCCACTTCTTGGTAAAATGCGGAGACACATAGTTCAACCTAAAAAACAATACAATCCCAGCCCTAACCTCAACCTGAACCCTAAACTTAACCTTAATCTTAACCCTAACCCTAATCTTAACCTTAATCTCAACCTAAACCCTAAACCTAACCCTAATCTTAACCTAAACCCTAAACATAAACCCTAAACCTAGCCCTAACCCTAACCCCACCCCTAAACTTAACCAGACTCTAATTCTAGCTAAATTAAAGCTCTAAGCTGTTAAAGGAGCCTAAAATAGTTTAAATACCCGTAAAACGCTAAAATATGCAAATTAGGCGCTATTAATCACCTTACTAAGCACTCACAACTCGGGAATTTATGACTCTCAGGATAAAACACCTACTTAATGGGAAAACTACACTTGAACACTGCAAAAGAAGGCTAAAATGGCCAAAATACCCGCAAACACGGAAATATGCAAATTAGGCGCTCCCAGAGAACCAGGAAGTGAGAGAAATGCGCCTTCAACTTCAAATATCTCCAAAACGGAGCAACGTAGAGACATGCGGTTTTTTGCACGCGGATTTACTTCACTCTAAGTCCAATCTTAGACACCTTTCACTTCAAAAACCAAACATAGGTATTATTCACCGTCGCGCTGAAAACGAGGGTAATTAACCTAGTCCCCACAGTAAAGCGCCAGAATAGCAGCGGGGGCCAGCCTGTTGGTAGAAGCCTGATGACTCTCTTCATGGGAGTTCGTCCGCCAGCAGGTGTGCAGCCCCAAGGGGAGCCCAAGGCAGTAGAAGCTTGGTATCTTCCCGAAAATAATTCCACAGTGTGGAATTCGTAGGGAATTTATCCGCTGCCTTGGATCTCCGCCCAGGACTGTCTGGGGGGTGACGTAATGCACGGTACCTACCTTCCTAGGCTGCTAACGAGCAAAAGCTACCTGGGATACCCAGCGGTGTTAACGAACAGGTAGCTTGGGCATGGAATCTAGTCCCTCTGGGTTCCTGGGAGGCAGCGATCCGTTTGCGGATGGCTCAGGTTCCTCTGAGGCCTGGAGACCACACTCTAACCTCCCTCTTTGGAGTGAGGTATCGGAGTAGGCCCCAAGATGAGACCGTTCTTCGTCCCCTGCCTAACTGACCAGGGCAACCTTGCGGTGTTAACAAACGGTCTTTTGGGTGGGCGGTGAGTATACACCCTCTACTGGGTCCACTTGGACAGCACGCAGAGAGGGTGCTTTTTTTCTCAGCGCCAGGTACTTAACACAGAAGGGATGTAATGGTTGTTATGGTTTTACTATCAGTGGAGCCTTGTTTTTAATTTTAAAACTTGTAATAACCATAACAATTATCTTTTAAAATCTTAAAATAACATTCCTTAACAATAACTAGAAATCTTTCATTGGACATGGGACACAAGCCTGGACCTGATCAACCTGGGCTAGCCGCCTTGGATGAGGGTGTATAGTGTTTAAAGGCTGAAACACCTGATGACTCTGAGGTACACTACTGATGTGTCCTAAAATCTTAATGCTTAAATTAGAACCCCTTTGTTTTATCTAGGAATGAGTGTTTAAAGGCTGTAGCACCGAATGATTCTGAGGTACACTACTGAGGATGTGTCCTTAAATCTCAATGCTTAAGTAACCTCTAAAAAATTCTTAAAAATAAGTTTAGACAGATGTCTGGTGTCTTGGTGGCCCCTATGGGGCTGCCTTGGTGTGTGCTGGTGCCCAGGGTGTTTTGTCTCTCTCTGGGGGCGCACTCCTCCGCTCAGGGTACCGTCCCTGCCGCCGACCTATCGATGGGCTGCGGCTTTAGGTATCTTCATCGTCGCCCGAGGCCGCCCGACGACCACCGGGAGTCGCGGTTTGGGACCTACTCATGGGCATTAGCACCTACGTCACACCAACGCTCATTCAAGAGCACGGGCTAGGCATCCTGGATCACAGCAACAACGGAATCACAGATGGTCACTCGATGCTCATTCAGGGGCACGGGCTAAGGGAACCCCTAGGCTCAATCATGAGCCATGGGTTAGGGCCTGTAGCGGGGTTGCTGTGTCTCTCTCTGGGGGGGGGCTCTGTGCTCTGGGTGCTGGTCTGCACTGGGGTGGCCGCTGGGGTTGCTGGAACATTGGACTGACTAGTTAAAACTTAGTGGGGGTGGTGGTGGGGGGTGGGTTTGGTTTGCGCTTGTAGACATGAGGTAGGCCAGTGCATAACAGGGGCTTTGGACCGGTCCGGGTTTCCTGGACTGGTTTAGGTCCGTGGTCGTCTGGGGGCCCTAACCCTAGACCCTAAAACCTAACCCTAGCCCTAATCTTAACCTCAACCCTAGCCCCAATCTTAACCCTAGCCCTAATCTTAACCCTAACTATAGACTGTATTTAACCTCCTTTTTTGAAGGGCGGTACCAGAGTAGGCCCCAAGATGAGACCAATCTTCGTTCCCTGCCTAACTGACCGGGGTAACCTTGCGGTATTAACAAACGGTCTTTTGGGTAGGCAGTGGGTATACACCCTCTACTGGGTCCATGTGGACAGCACGCAGATAGGGTGCTTTTTCAGCACCTGACACATGGCATATTATAACAAATTCACTCTTTAAATTTTGTAGATCTTATAATTCCCTTAAAATCTCTTTTCTTAGAAATAATCACTTATAACCTAAAATAGTATTCTTTTATAGTACCAAATGTCTCTCATTGGACATGGGACACAAGCCTTGATCAACCTGGGCTGGCCGCCTCAGATGAGGGTGTATAGTGGTTTAAAGGCCGAAACACCTGATGACTCTGAGGTACACTACTGATGATGTGTCCTAAAATTTTCAATTAAAACTTTCACTTTAAATGTTTATCTCTCAATACAACCTAAACAACACACCTGCTCGGTCTCCAAACTTTCAGTGGGGAGAGGAGATCGAGTAGGTGACCAACGAAAGCCAACATAGGCTTTGGTGGTGTCCTGCTCAGTCTAGCGGGGCACTACCCTCTTTGGTCCCTTGTTCTACTGCTCTCTACACCTTCCCAAATACTACCCACCAAACATTCTCCATGCAAGACCGGAACCAAACTGAATGATAGCACTCAGAAGCCTACCTTGGGTTTATTACAAGCTAACCTAATCAACTTTACATTATTAGGAACAGATACATAAATCTTCTATAGAATGGATGGAGAGGCTTTATGTAGTGTGGCATGCCTAATATGCACTGGCCAGTGCACCACCCTTGATCTTCCTATACCAAACCACGCAGTCGGAAGACTGTTGATGGGGGAAGTCATTGTAAATCTCTCAACCTAACCCAGGCCAGAGCCTTCGGACCAGGCATGCTAACTGAGACATAAAGTCCCTCTATCCATAAAGATTACTTATCATATACAACTATTACAAGTAGAATAACCATAGATTTATACATACTCTGTTACAGAACCAAAAAAAGATGGATCCAGAACAGAATTTCAAGCAGCTCATCCGACTATTCTGCCAATACATACGGGCGCATCACCACCTGCAAAACGTACAGATCTCAACAGGCAACAAGGAGAAACCTCCCAGCCTAAAAACAACGTTTATAAGGCTTGAAAGCCTTATAAACCAGCTAATCCAAACACATTTACAGATTCTCTACTCTACGGAAATGCCCGGCAACTGGCTCCACACTTCCCTCCAAATTTTGGAGGAACACTACCAGGGAATCATACGGGATACGGTCCCCAAGATTACCTCAATGGATCTAAACAGGTGGAGAGAAGCCTGGCAGATAGCCATCAGATGGTCCTGCCGAAATCTCTCAAAAATTCAAAACGCAACCATTCAATGGGCCACTATGGAAATCTCAGAACTCATGGAAACGACGGACCACAACATGGAAACCCCAAAAGAAAACCCTTCCGACCCAACTCTACAAACAAACCTAAACATAACCCCACCTCCATACCAAAACTCCAACCCTACAACCACATTGACCCAAAAGGAAAACATCGGCCCGGAACAGGCACAAATGCAAACAGATACAATAACAACACAGAACACCCAAAGGGCTACCATAGAGACCTCGGAACTTCCCATAATGGCTGAATACAACACAGAAATCCCAAAAGATAATGACCTAACTCTACGAATCAACATGACTCGACCACCACTAGAAAATTCCAGTCCTACAAGCATAATGACCCAAAAGGAAAACGCTAGCCCTAAACCGGGACAAGCGCATACCCAAAACAACACTAACAACACAGATCAAGGGTAACCCAATCTCCTACTAGACCTTACTAGACAAAACCCACCATACAAAAGGAAACTCCATAGTGAAGAAACTTTGAGTGTTACTTTACATGACATAATGAAAGGTCCCACAGATCAGGAAAAACCAAGCACCTCATTTTCCACTTCAGACGCAAACGACCAACAAGTCTTGAAAAAGATCCCTAGAATTAATATGTTTCCATTCAAAAAATCTCCTCCTAATGACAAATCTCTACTACTCCAAGAGAAAGGAAATGCTTCCCCACCTCGCAGGGAGGAAACTAGTAGAACCACCCAACATCCCCACTATGGAGACAAATACAGCAATTGGAAACTGCAACCAGTTAGACCCATTCTCATAATGGGGGATTCCAATATAGCCAGATTACCGGAGATTAAGAATAATATAGTACAAGTAGACAGCTACCCAGGAGCCCAAATAGCACATGCCTACCACATTCTTAAACATCATACTCAGACAACAGACAACACACAAAATTCATACTCTCATTCGGACTAAATAATAGGAACCAGAACAACCCCAGCCTAATCAAAAAACAACTGCAATGTTTGCTTGGTACGGCACAGGACACCTTTCTAAATGCAGAAATTTACATGCCTATAATAAATTTTAGTCACAACCTTCCAAACCAGGCCAAACGAAATCTCCATATGATCAACAACATCATCGAAACAACAGGGAAGAGCATCCCATCAATACCCAAAAGCACATTCATGACAACAAAGGATGATATCCATTGGACCACAATAACGGCAAAAAACATTAGTCAACATTGGCTTACCCATTTAAACTGGCATTAAGGGAAGGTCAAAATAAGACAGGTTTTAAAGCCAGAACGGTCCTCAACTTATCTCACTCATTTATTCTTACAGAAGACCAGTTATACCTGTTGGAAAAGGGCCTTTCTTTCATTCCAACGGGACAAGTAAAATCCAGTTCCAAATCAGAATTACTAGCAGACCTTTACAGAATACCATAGACAGCTAAAACTAAATATATATTTTGGGGAACAAAGGACCACCCACAACAGAAGGCCATTCACACCCAAATCTGACTGGGAACGTGGTTGGGGTAGCGCAGTGGGTAACACCACTGCTCAGGCTGACACTGCTGCGTGTGGGAGACTGGGGTTCGAATCCCGGTCTGGGTGACTATGCTGAGCTACACCAATAAGAGTCCTTGGGCAAGACTCCTAACGCTACGTTGGCCCACCTGTTATCCTTGTAAGTCGCTCTGGATAAGAGCGTCAGCTAAATGCCGTAAATGGAACCTTCGACACAAAACATACCGAAATTATTAAAAGGTTTAATACAGTTAGACATAGATACACTTAATAATACACAGCTACAAACCAATGTTACATCTGTCTGTCTGCCTGTCCATGTGCTGTTGTTTTGATCATGTGACCTTTGTTGTCTTGCCCCATGTGCGTCAGTCTGTTTTGATCATGTGCCCCTCCTGTCTCCGCCCTCCATGTCCCGTGATTGTAGCCCCGCCCCTTCCCAGGTGTTCTGTGTTAGTCTTTGTCCTTTATATGGCCCGTTGTCCCCTGTGTGTTTGCTTGGTGTTTTGTATCCCGGTGTGGTTTCTTGTTATAGTAAGTTTGTTAAAGTTTGGCTTCTGTGTTCGATGTTCATGTTTTGTTTTATGGTTTGATTCTTTGTTAGTCTGGTTTTCTGTTTAGTTTTCTGGTTATTTGGATTGTTTATGTCTTTGTTTTGTTAGTTTGGATTTTTGCTTTATTAAACCACTTTGCGTTTACGTCCGGTCTCCGCGTCCACCCTTCGCTTGCGTGTCAACCAATATGGTAAAACCCAATTTAAGCACACGGGAAGAAACAGCCTTAGAAACCCTGATTCAAAACAAATCAATAATTATAAAACCAGCAGATAAGGGGAACGTTACTGTAATTATGGATAGAACAGAATATGTAAATGAAGCAAAAAGACAATTGAACAGGTTGGACTTTTTAAAAAAAAACTAGACAAACCCATATATCCCGCAACGACAAAACTAATCAAAACATATTTGGACCAACTACTCCTTAAAGGCTTTATTAATAAGAAACATTTCCGTTACCTAAAAGGACACTTTTACCTTCTTCCAAAAATACACAAAGCTAAGGAATTATGGCCAACCTTATGTATGCCACCTGGGAGACCAATCATCTCAGACTGTAGTAGCGAAAGCTACGAGATAGCGGAATACCTAGACCATTTTTTAAATCCATTATCCACAATACATAACAGCTACATAAAAGACACCTATGACTTTATAAGTAAGGTTAAAGGACTAAAATTAGCCCCCAACTCTCTTTTATTTTCGATCGATATCAAAGATCTATACACCAATATTGACACAAGTAGGGGTTTAGCGGCAGTTTATCAACAATTCCAAAATCATCCGGACAATCGAAGGCCTGATGACATCCTACTTAAATTGCTAGAAATTAGCTTAACTCGAAACGACTTTGAATTCAATGGAAATGATTACCTACAAACTAAAGGCACAGCAATGGGAAAGAAATTTGCCCCAGCTTATGCTAACATTGTGCAGTCAAACTCGAGCTCGAAAAAAAAAAGAAAAATAATAAAGATACAAAATCAAAAAGAGGAGCCAAAGCAAAAAAATATTTAACAAGAGCAACGAAATATCAGTACAGAAAAAAGAGCATCCGAAGTTAAGAATTAGAGAGACTCAGTAAATTAACTCGATCTGGCAACCCGGGCGGAACGGAGAAGAAAAGAAAAAAAAACAGACGTGCAGAGAGGAGGAACGGAGCAAGCAAGAGAGTGCTGCTGCGAAGCTTCATAACGTGGTTCAAAGCCCAATTATACTTTGAAAATAAACTGTGCAAAACTGAATTCATCTACATCCCGGAGTGGCAGCCGGTAAGAGTGAAAAATTACTGGTGTCGAGCTGCGTGGACTGTGCTGGATTTGCGCATGTTGTCGCTGAGCTGCTAGCTTGTGTTTAGCTAAATGGCTAGTTAGCTTAAGAGTTCGTTCAGGCCGGATACATTGCTTAATGTGTACATATTAGCTCGGTTTTAAGTTAATGTGTTCTTATAGCTTTTCCTTAACATGTATTAGCATCTAATGTTACTGAAAAATTAATGTTTGTTTCTTTTCTCTGTATCTCTGTTAAAGGTTTTTCACCTAACGCTAACGCTAAAGCCAACCCTACTATCACTACCCGACCTAGCCAACCATTCGCCCGTTGAATTATTCACCTAAATGAAAGTAAACGTGGACAAACTGACGGTGATATGGGAAAGTCTGCAAATAAAAGGAAAGGAAAATTGAAAGGATGGAGTCGGCTTGGTCAATTGAGTGAATTCCAGTGGATACTCTTTGTAGATGGGTTTATCTCTTTCAAGTGGGGAAATTGCACAGTACTAAGACGACTTGACAAACATATACATGGCTGATTGGGAAACGACCGCAACCTCAAAATGTCCAAAACAACCAGACCACTACTTCAGATACCTGGATGATATATGGGGGACATGGTCACACAAGGAGGAAGAATTTTTTGACTATATATATCCATTCTCAACACTCACCATGACACTATCAAGGTGACTTCTAACTTAAACCCTACGGAAATAAATTTCCTAGACACTACAACCTACAAAGGCCACAATTTTTAGATACAAACAAACTGGAGGTTAAAGTTTTCTTTAAAGAAACGGATACCCATGCTCTTCTACACTAGAACAGTTTCCACCCCAAACACACCTTTGGTGGCATCATCAAGGCACAACTGACTAGATTCAGTAGAATATGTACAGTAGAGGATGATTTCCACTCAGCAACCCAAACTTTATTCCAAGCAAGACAACGTGGGTATTCCAGGACTTTCCTTTGTTCTATATTTCAAAACTGGACACATCAGAGGATGCACACAAAGACCATTACCTTAAAACAGTCTAAGATTATTCCACGAATCATTAAATTCAACAAACAATCCTGGGGTTTGACTAGGGCCATAAAAAACAACTTTAAATTGCTATTGGAAAACACCCCTCTAGGACAAGATATCAGGGTCATCACAGCCTACAGGAAAAATTAAAACTTGAGGGATCTATTAGTAAAAAGCAAACTCACACCCTCCAATTCCAAAATCAAAAAGTCCCCACCTGGGAACATAGTGCAGAATTTTCTCACAAAATCAGCCTACAGACTTCCTAAATACATACCCCTGAACACCAGCAACTGCATCTACCTCATTAGTTGCAGAAGATGTGGGAAACAGTACGTGGGAGAAACCAAAACATCTATCAGGACCCGACTACATTCTCATTGGTATAACATCAGACACAGGAGAAAGAAAACACATTTGATCCAGCACTTCCAGAGACATGGCATCTTTTCCCTGACAATAAGACCCCTGGACCACGACCAAACATGGACAACAGGACAACGGAAACGAAAGGAGAAGATATGGATTCAAAGACTCAACAGCCAACTCCCCATGGCGTTAAATGATAAAACATAATGGATGTTAGTTCATGTACCTTCAATGTATATAGTTCTATACACCAATGTTTGTTCAGTTTCATAATTAAAAAAAAAAAAAGAAAAAAAGAAGGGGACAAAGATGACAAAAGAATGACTCATAAGGACATCATGTCCGGAGTTCATTCTAACCTGAGTCCAATCCTTCAAGCAAAATAAAGTCCTTTTACTCAAATAAAAGTTCCAGTTCGTCACACTACCCAAAAGGATCCAGATACTTTATTCATCAAACTTTGTCCAGGACACCTTCCTCTTACAGATTCATTTCCAACACACATCTCTATCCAGGCTTCATAGTTGCACAGTGTCTCCTCACTTTCACCTTTTCTTTCACTAGTTCTTGAACATAAGGGTCAGCTACTCCAGGAAATAAACACTTTCACACAATACAACTTAGGACAGTAACAACCTAACACATTATTTGGACCTTGACCAACCTGGGGGTGGACATACTGTAATGGAAAACAATAATAAAACAAACCCAATCCAAACCCCCAACCCTATCCTTACCTTAACCCCTAGGCCTTATCCCAATCTACATACAACCCCTTTACCCTTAGCCCTAACCCTAGACCCAACCCCAACCTAACCTTAACCTAACCTTTATCAAGCCCTAATCTAACGCTAACCCTAACCGCAACCCACCCTCAAACCTTAACCCTAACCCTAACCTTAACCTAACCATAATCTTAACCTTTCCTTAAACCTATCCTTAACCCTAACCCTAATCTTAACCTTATCCCAAAACCTAAAACCTAAACTCTATACCCAACCTTACACCTTAACCCAACCCTAACCCTAAAAAGCGTTTGTGTTTTATTAAGAATATTCACAGGCTGAAACCCGGGGCTTGCTGATTGCTGTTTTCCCCTCACACGCTGTGTTCAATTAAGGTAGCCACGCCACCAGTACAAGCCTCAACATGACCCTCCGCACACAGCAGGAGCGGCGCACAGGCAACACAGCTAAGTCTCCTCACAGACGCTACCGCTGCCCCAAAAACCCACGAAATGGTGAGTTTTACGGGTCATCTTTCTACCTGTGTTTCCTACCGTTTATCGCTTATCACTTAAATTTCGTCTCGTTTTAGAGACTTTGCCCCGTGTGCGAGGAGGAGTTCGCGGACCTGCCGCGACACCTCAGGCGAGGCCACCATGTCTCTAACGCTACCGAACTTAAGCTTCTGCTTAACCTGGCCAGCGGGAGGTTCATGGCAACCTTGGAGTGCCCCATTTGCAACAAACGGGTGTCTAGGTTGGATATGCACCTCGGTGCGGTCCATAAGCTCCTGGTGAAAGAGATGGACAGCGTTATGAAGCAAGCCAAACGGGAATGCATTTTGGGGCAGCTCGCTGAACTGCGGAGAACCGCTCCTGAGCCAGGTATGGCCACAGAACTGGACATATGCAACTCTGTTCCTACAGCCGGCACCGAGCCTCTCTCCTCTGAGTTTCTACCGACCTCAGACTCTGCCCCACAAGCGCAGGCCTCCGGATCCTCCAGGCCGCACTCGCACATATCCCCGAAGGGAAAGACACCCAGAACCACCCCGAGGTTTGAAAAGTCAACCGTGAAACAGGTCTTGGACGATTTCAGGAAGTTTTATACATGTGCTGACCCCAGGAGGAAGGACACTGAAAATCTTAGGAAGAGCCACGCATTGCGGTTCATCCTCCACATGGCCTCTTATGACAAGGAGGA